>JABUQX010117984.1:0-10000 GCA_015478945.1 Trachelipus rathkii
CCCTTTTGTCTTCCATGGGTCAATTTTGGCCCACCTAATTTTTGGCCAACCCTAATTTTGGAAACCTACTATTTTTTTGCAGCACCCTAATTTTTGAGAACGCCAACATTTTTGAGAATCATATTTTTATTCGCCACCGCACACACACTACAGATTTACTTACACTCACACAAAGATTTACTTACACACACACAGATTTACTTACACACACAGATTTACTTACACACACAGATTTACTTACACCCACACACAGATTTACTTACACACAGATTATCTTACACAACACACACACAGATTTACTTACAATCACACACAGGTCGATTCACAACACACACACACCACACACACACCACACACACACAATACACACACACACACACATCCATAGACACTTACACTTGACACTTATACACACTATGTCACTTATACACACATTCACTATTGACACTTATACACACTTACACTCAACCATAGAACAATTACATTTACCCATAGACACTTACATTTACCCATAGACACTTACTTTAACACTTATACACACTATGTCACTATATACACAATACAACTTGACACTTATACACACATTCATTATGACACTTATACACACTTACACTTCACCCTTAAGACACTTTACATTTACCCTAGACAACTATACACTCACCATAGACACTTGTACACAACACACACACACACACACACAACACTCACATACATAACACTATGACACTTATACGCCCTTACACATCTTTGATGGTACCCTATCTTGGATGGTTTCCATCTTTGATGGCTCCAACCTTTTGATGATGTCTCTTTGATGACTCAGCATTATTTGATGCTCAACTTGATGGTTTCCCAATCACCGTAAGGCAGTATCTAGTGATGTTCTATTAGTGTTCTATGAGTATTAGATGAGTGCCAGGTTGAGTGCCAAGTGAGTGCAATGAGTGCAATGAGTTCCAATGAGTGCCAAGTGAGTGCCAATGAGTGCCAAGTGAGTGCCTCAAAGTGCAAGTGGTGCCTTACAATAGTGCCTAACTGAGTGCCACTTTTTTCAAGCCTGTTCTAGCCTCCCCTGAGCCTATGAAATAGCCTATATGGGTGTCCCCTACCCCTAAGGTTTATAAGGTTATGAGGAATCGATTTGGTGTATATTACAAAAGCTGCTAGGAATGCTTCCTACTATGAGTTAGTCTTTTTCTATTCATTAATAACCTATATATATATATATATATATATATAATATATATATATATATATATATACTATATATATATATAATATATATATAATATATAATTATATATATATATATATATATAATATTACTTGCACACGATCACCTTATACACACATACACAATGACACTTATACACACATTTCACTATGACCCTTATACACACTTCATGACACTTATAAGCACCTTAAACTTGACACTTATTACACACACATTCACTATGACACTTATACACACACATTCACTATGACACTTAGTAACACTTACACTCACCCATAAGACACTTACACTCACCCATAGACACTTACACTCAAGGCACTTACACTTACACATAGACACTTGCGATTGATGTATATTATAAGTTGCTAGGATGTTTCCTACTATGAGTTAGCATTTTTCTAACCTTTTCCTAAGCCTTTTTCTACCCCAAATCATAGAAAGAGCTAAATTGATGTCTTCCCATTAGTTCCATAAGCGTACCATCAGGGCGCCGCATGCGCCCTCCGCGCGAATTGTTTCGAATCCCCAGCACCCGCAGGTGCGACCCGCCGCGTCCCCCCGCCGCGTCTCCGCCCGCCGCGTGCGCCCCGCAGGCGCAATATTTCCGCGTCCCGCCTCGCCGCGGGCGCCCGCAGGCGCAATATTCCTGCTCGAATGAAAAATATATATATATACTATGAGTCATTCATTTTTATTTCATACTTAAACATTTTTATTAACATTATTTTTTCTTTTATATTTTTTACTTAATACTTTTTAATTTATAAATTTTTAAAAATTGTATGTAAGAAGAAAAAAAACCAGAGTGTCTGATATATAAACATTTTATTTTACTACAATTGTACGAAATTTTATTAAAAACATTTACATTACATCATTGAGCAGTAAAATCAGTAAACCAATAGAGGTGTTACCTAACACCTAAGGGATTAGTATGCTTTTGTTTTACTGCTTTACTGCTTTAACTTTCTGTTTTACTGCTTTAACTCATATGTTTTACTGCTTTAACTCATATATTTATTAACATTACATACCTTAAAGCAGTAAATCAGTAAATCAATAGAGGTGTTACCTATCACCAAAAGGATTAGTATGCTTTTGTTTTACTGCTTTACTGCTTTAACTCATGTTTTACTGCTTTAACTCATATGTTTTACTGCTTTAACTCATATATTTATTAACATTACATACCTTAAAGCAGTAAAACATAAATCAATAGAGGTGTTACTAGCAACGAGGGGATTAGTATGCTTTTGTTTTTACTGTTTTACTGCTTTAACTCATGTTTTACTGTCTTTAACTCAGTGTTTTACTGCTTTAACCTCATATGTTTTTACTGCTCGCTTTTAACGCATATATTTATTAACATTACATACCTTAAAGCCGGAAAATCAGTAAATCAATAGAGGTGTTACCTAGCAAACAAGGGGATTAGTATTGCTTTTGTTCTTACTGCTTTACTGCTTTTAACTCATTTTTACTGCTTTAACTCATATGTTTTATTGCTTTACTGTTTTAACTCATTGCTTTACTGCTTTAACTCATATATTTATTAACATTATGTTTTAATATTATTTATTTTATTATTTTTATTATTTTATTATTTTATTTTTATTATTTTTATTATTATTTTTATTTTTATTTTTATTATTATTATTTTTATTATTATTTTTATTTTTATTTTTATTATTATACTTAGTGTTATTTACTTCATACCCCATTGTTAATTATTATTTAACACACAGACACCACACCACACACACACACACCACACACAACACACCACACACACCACACACACCACACACACCAACACTTACACATACGCACCACACACACACACACACCTCACACACACGATCACACATACTGTAATTAATTTCACACGTGCCCACGCCCTATGAATGCTGATGCTATCATTTGTGCATAAACAATAGATCCACACTAATTCACACACACACACAACACTACACACACACACACATCACCCCTATTTTAAACATATCAAATAGTTCTTTTTGTAATGACATTATATTTATTAAAACATTTTATGTTTTATTTAAACAACGTACACTTATATTACTCATTCAATTATAACTAAAATAATTTTTAAAAGTTTCTTAAAACTTCTATAATAAATATTCAGCTAATATTGACCAAATTGTAGATTATTGAGTTGTTGATAACTTTCTGTTTATACATATCAAAGTTTTAAAAAATTTTACTAAAAATTTTTTATGAATTTATTAAAAACATATGTTTTACGTACGCTTAAAGCATAATTTCAGTAAATCAGTAAAGGCAAGCCCCTAGGCCTCCCTCTCACCAAGCTAATGCCCAGACGGTTTTGTTCTATTGACTACTGTTAATTACCATCATCTTTAGCCAATGTAATGAAGTATAAAAATAACAAAATAAGTTCTTCTCTGCCAAACATAACGTATTTTATTAAAATCATTCTAGGTTTTTATTTAAAAATAACAATTATTCACTTACATTTATATTTTTCGCTCGATGTTAACTAAAAATATTTCAAAGTTTTTTAAATAATTCGGATTTTCTTTATTATTATTATTATTATTATCTATGTACATTGACAATCCATCACGAGAAAGCACAACAACCCGCACTCCTTACAGATACGAAACTGAACCTCTCTCTGTAAAATGTGGTGCAATATCTACTTTAGCCCTAAATTTAGGATAAGCCCTTTTGTACCCGGGCGATTTAGGCCTAATTTCAGGTCAAAATATATTTCAAACTGACTGGTCCTTTTTCTGTTAAAATGTGGTGCATAAATACGTTAGGCCTAAATTTAGGCTAAGCCTTTTTGTATCCCTTTTTGTATCCCAGGCTGATTTAAGCCTAATACGCAGGTCAAAAGGTAATTCCAGAATTAGACAAGAATCATTGTTATTATTATTTTTATAAATATATTTCAAACTGAAACATGCTGGATCGGTAAGATCCTTTAAGCAGGTAAGAGGAAAATGGTTTTCCTTACTTTGTTGAGTGGACGGAGTAATCCTTACCTCTATATGACCTCGTATGTGATTGTCGAGAATTATTTTATCGTCTTTTTAGTTTTAAGGTATGTAAATAACATGTTTTTCATATCCCTGAGCCTTACTTATCGTCTTTTGAAAATTAACTTTGTTTTTTAAACTTGTATTTGAGCAGGTGTGTTTTATTATCTTTTAGGCCCAAACTCATTTTAAAATCATAGTCGTTTTAGCTGTTAAGCGGTCCACAAGTTATCTGATTTGTATTAAAAGTGTTTTTAATTTTTTCTTAAGTGTAAATCATATTTATAATAAATACTTACCTTGAGGAATAATTATTATCTATTCTAGTGAAATTAATAATTAATTCACTAGATTTATAGTAGATCACGTGAAGCAAAACGCAAGAGCGCCCTCAAGAGCGCCCGCAAGCGCGACCCGGTGCGGAACAGCCGCATGAACCCGCCGGCGTAATATTACTACGCGATCGCGAAAATATTTTCTTTATGATATGCGTTGTAAAACTTTTCATTACATTCATTTTGTATTTTCAAATATACCGTTTCCTATATTATGAGTCGTCCATTTTATTTCTTACTTGAACATTTTTAATTTTATTTATAGAAAATACCATTTCACTGGTAAAGTTTCTTGAAAAACATTTAGTTTTGAAATGAACATTTTGTTTTGTAGAAAAACAGTTTGTTTTATTTATCCTAAAGTTATAATTCCTTGAGGGAAATAGAACAAATACTCCGGATGTGACGTAGGCCATGTTCCTCTTTGTGGTATGCCTTTAAGATCTTATTACTTTAAGGAATGTAAAACAAGTTTTATATGCCTTAAAGCTACACCTACATAGGACGTAGAGTTAATGTATAGAAAAGTTCCCCACATACCCTCCCTTTTCAAGGTATGTCTTTACGGTTTTATTCTTCTCTATG
Source organism: Trachelipus rathkii (assembly GCA_015478945.1). Taxonomy (NCBI): domain Eukaryota; kingdom Metazoa; phylum Arthropoda; class Malacostraca; order Isopoda; family Trachelipodidae; genus Trachelipus; species Trachelipus rathkii. The sequence goes on from JABUQX010117984.1 coordinate 5,181, forward strand.
TATAAGTTATGAAAAAGTCGTTTTACTCAAACACACAATTACACTATATTACTATATTACTATATTAGTTAAATACACAATGCGTGTACATGCATAATAAACTTCTCCTCCTTGTACAAACCGTAATTTCTCTTTATGGACTTCCAGTATTGGTATCATATTATTATACTTCAAAATTACATCGAAGTATGTAAGTTCATACCTCTTCTATATCAGCTGTTGTATGCATTCGGTAACCATCGAGAATATCTCACTTGGTTTGTAATAAACACTGATATACCAGGATTTTAAATAAACTAATGCGCTTGAACATATGTTATAATATTCGTAAATATACCTTGATACAGTACACAAACTAATATTATACATACTGAATGGGACGGTGGCCAAAAGATATCATCCTCTAGGATGTATGCCCTACCACTTTGAAATACAACGCCCCATATTTTCGCGATCGCGTAGTAATATTACGCCGGCGGGTTCATGCGGCTGTTCCGCACCGGGTCGCACCGGGACGCGCTTGCGGGCGCTCTTGCGTTTTGCTTCACGTGATCTACTATAAATCTAGTGAATTAATTATTATCCATTCTCTAGTGAAATTAATAATTATTCCTCAATGAAAGTATTTATTATAAATATATACACTTAAGTAAAAAATAAAAACACTTTTAATACAAATCATATAACTTGTGCACCGCTACAGCTAAAATGACCATGATTTTAAAATGAGTTTGGGGTCTAAAAGATAATAAAACACACCTGCTCAAATACAAGTTAAAAGAACAAAGTTAATTTTCATCCAATCACAAGTAAGGCTCATGGATATGAAAACATGTTTTTACATACCTTAAAACCAAAAAGACGATAAAATAATTCTCGACGAATCACAGATACGAGTTCATATAGAGATAAGGATTACTCAGTCCACTCACAAGTAAGAAAAACATTTCCTTCTTACCTGCTTAAAGGATCTTAACGATCAGCATATTTCAGTTTGAAATATATTTTAATAAAAATAATAATAACAATGATCTTGTCTTACTGGAATTACACTTTTGACCTGGTATTAGGCTTAAATCAGCCTGGGATACAAAAAGGTTTATCCTAAATTTAGGCCTAAATTTAGGCCCTAACGTAGTTATTGCACCACATTTTTACAGAAAAGGACAGTTTGAAATATATTTTGACATGGAATTAGGTCTAAATCGCCCCGGGATACAAAAAGGATTATCCTAATTTTAGGCCTAAAGTAGTTATTTCAACATTTTACAGAGAGAGGTCAGTTTCGTATCTGTAAGGAGTGCGGGTTGTTGTGTTTTCCCGTGATGGATTGTCAATGTACATAGATATAATAATAATTAATAAAGAAAATCCGAATTATTTAAAAAAATTTGAAATATTTTTTAGTTAACATTGAGCGAATAATATAAATGTAAGTGAATAATTGTTATTTTTTAAATAAAAACCTAGAATTATTTTAATAAAATACATGTTATGTTAGCGAAGAAGAACTTATTTTGTTATTTTATACTTATTACAGGGCTAAAGATGATGTAAAGCAGTAAGTCAATAGAACAAACGTGGCATAGCTTGGTGTAGAGGGTGCTAGGGGCTTGCCTTACTGATTTACTGATTTATTGCTTTAAGGTACGTAAAACATATGTTTTTTTAATAAAATTTCTAATAAAATTTAAGTAAAAATATGTTAAAACTTGAGAGTAATAAACAGAAAGTATTAACATTTAATAATAAACTCTTTTGTTCAAAAGATAATATTGGATTTATATAAGAAGTTTTAAGAAAACTATTGAAATAATTTTAGTTCATATGAAATGAGTAATATAAATGTAGGTGTTTTAATTAAAACATAAAATGGTTTTTAATAAATTATGTTCATACAAAAGAACTTATTTGATATGTTTAAATAGGGGGTGTGTGTGTGTGTGTGTTGTGTGTGTGTGTGTGTGTGTGTGTGCGTAGTGTAAGTGTGTGTGTGTGTGTGTGTGTGTGTATGTGTGTGTGTGTGTGTGTGTTAAATAATAATAACCATAGTTATGAAGTAAATAACACTAAGTTTAATAATAAAAATAAAATAAAATCATAATAAAAATAATAATAATAAAAATAAAAATAAATAATAATAAAATAATAAAAATATAATAATAATAAAAATAATAAAAATAAAAAGTATTAAAACATAATTTTAATAAAATATATGAGTTAAAGCAGTAAGCAATAAAGCATAATGAGTTAAAGCAGTAAAACATATGAGTTAAAGCAGTAAAACATGAGGTTAAAGCAGTAAAGCAGTAAAACAAAAGCATACTTATCCCCTTGTTGGTAGAGAGGAGGTTAGATTTACTGATTTACTGCCTTTGGGTATGTAAAAGTTAATAAATATATGCGTTAAAGCAGTAAAACATATGAGTTAAAGCAGTAAAACATGAGTTATAAGCAGTAAAGACATGAGTTAAAAAGAGCGTAAAACGTAAAACATAAAGCATACTAATCCGCCTTGGTTGCCTAAGGTAACACCGTCTATTGATTACTGATTTAATCTGCTTAAGGTATGTTAATGTTAATAAATATAATGCGTTAAAGCAGTAAAACAATGTGAGTTAAAAGCGTAAAACATGAGTTAAAGAGTAAAAAGCAGCAAAACAAAAGATACTAATCCCTTTGGTGATAGGTAACACCTCTATGATTTACTGATTTACTGCTTTAAGGTATGTAATGTTAATAAATATATGAGTTAAAGCAGTTAAAACATATGAGTTTAAAGGCAGTAAAACATGAGTTATAGCAGTAAAGCAGTAAAACAAAATCATACTCCCCCTTAGTGTTAGGTAACACCTCTATTGATTTACTGATTTCTGCTTTAAGGTATGTAAATGTAAATTTTTTTAAGTTATAAATTTCGTACAATTGAAGTAAAATAAAATGTTTATATATCAGCCACTCTGACTATATCAGACACTCTGTTTTTTTTCTTCTTACATACAATTTTTAAAAAAATTATAATTTAAAAAAAATTAAAGTAAAAAATTATAAAAAAAAATAATGTTTAAAATTGTTTAAGTATGAAATAAAAATGAATGACTCATAGTAAATATATATTTTTCATTCGCGCGGGAATATTGCGCCTGCGGGCGCCCGCGGCGGGCGGGTACGCGGAAATATTGCGCCTGCGGGCGCACGCGTCTGCGGGCGGGACCGCGGCGGACGGGGACGAAGGCCTGGTCGACCGCGGGTGCGGGGTTTGTCCAGCCTTCGCGCGTAGGGCGCATGGCGGCGCCTGATGGTACGCTATGAACTAGGGGGAAGACATCAATATTAGCTCTGTTCTATGATGTGGGGTAGAAAAGGCTAGAGAAAAGGTTAGAAAATGCTAACTCATAGTAGGAAACATCCTAGCAACTTATAATATACACCAATCGCAAGTGTCTATGTGTAAGTGTAAGTGTCTATGGGTGAGTGTAAGTGTCTATGGGTGAGTGTAAGTGTCTATAAGTGTCATAGTGAATGTGTGTGTATAAGTGTCAAAAGTGTAAGTGTGTGTGTGTATAAGTGTCATAGTGTAAGTGCTTTAAGTGTCATAGTGTATATCAAGTGTGCAATAGTGAAATGTGTGTATAGTGTCTAGTGAGTGTGTGTAGGTGTGTGTGCAAGTAATATATTATATATAATATATATATAATATATATATAATATATATATACTATATATATATATATGTATATATATATAATAATAAGTATATATAAAAATATTTATATATAGGTTTAATAAGTGATAGAAAAGACTAACTCATAGTCAGGAAGGATCCTAGCAACTTGTAATATAACCAATCGATTCCTCATACCTTATAACCTAGGGGTAGACACCCATATTAGGGCTATTCTAGGCTCAGGGGAGGCTAGAAAAGGCTTGAAAAAAGTGGCACTCAGTTGGCACTATGTGGCACTCACGTTGGCACTATGTGGCACTCACTTGGCACTCATTGGCACTCACTTGGCACTCATTGGCACTCATTGGCACTCACTTGGCACTCACCTGGCACTCATCTAATACTCATAGAACACTAATAGAACATCACTAGATACTCCTTACGGTGATTGGGAACCATCAAAGTTGAACCATCAATAAATCTGAGCCATCAAAGATGGACCATCATCAAAGTTGAGCCATCAAAGATGAACCATCAAGATAGGTACCATCAAAGATGTGTAAGGGCGTATAAGTGTCATAGTGTGTATGTATGTGAGTGTGTGTGTGTGTACAAGTGTCTATGGTGAGTTGTAAGTGTCTATTGGGTCAAATGTAATGTCTATGGGGTTTTTTTTTTTTTTGAGTTCTTTTGTAAGTGTGTATAAGTGTCATAGTGAAATGTGTGTAATAAGTGTCATAGTGTAATGTGTGTATAAAGTGACATAGTGTGTAATAAGTGTCAATGAGTGTAGTGTCTATGGGTAAATTGTAAGTGTCTATGTGTAAATGTAAGTGTTATAGTGAATGTGTGTAAGTATGTATAATAGGTGTCATAGTGAAATGTGTGTATAAGTGACATAGTGTTTATAAGTGTCATAGTGAAGTGTCTATGGATGTGTGTGTGTGTGTGTGTGTGTGTGTGTGTGTGGTGGTGTGTGTGTGTGTGGTGTGTATTGCGTGTGTGTGTAAGTAAATCTTTGTGTGTGTGTGTTAAGTAAATCTGTGTGTGTGTAAGTTAAATTCTGTTGTGAGTTGTAAGTAAATCTGTGTGGTGTAGTAAATCTTGTGTGTGTAAGTAATCTGTGTGGTGTAAGTAAATCTGTGTGTGTAAG
>JABUQX010117984.1:20000-25000 GCA_015478945.1 Trachelipus rathkii
ATATAATATATTATAGATACTATATATATATATATACTATATATAATAATATATTATATATATAATATTATATATAATAGTATATAAATATAATATATATATAATATATATATAATATATATATATATATATATATATTATATATATATAATAATTGATATATATTAATCCCACCATATTTATTTGATAAAAATTGTGAGGACAAATTTTTCCACGAATTTTAGCAGTTGTGATCGATCGCACTGGCCATAAAAGGGTAAATAACACCTTTTATGGTCTATAAACCCGATTTTTATCCAAGATTTAATGGTTTGCATCAGATACAAATGATTCTTTTGTATTTGCAAATATATTTCAATAAAAGAAAAAAAAAAATTCCCAATTGAATGCGCAAATTTTATGTATGGGATAAATCTCCAAATATATAAGGAAGTACACATGTTTATCAGTTTATAATATATATATATATATAATATATATTATATATATATATATAATATAATTATATATATATATTATTATATATAATAATATACTATATATATATATATATTATATATATTAATATGATAAGTACAGTATAGGGGGGGAAAGTACCGCTAAAAATGTTGCAAAGCAATGTTGCATGCAATGTTGCAAATGTTGCAAGCACCATTTTGCAACATTGGTTTTTCAAGCTTGACTGTTCAAGGTTAAGGGTTTTTTAAAGGTCGGTGGACCAGAATTTAAGGTCTGAAGACCGACCTCCGAGGTTTTGAGCCTGAAAACTCAAGGATTTTAGCCCCAAAAGGGGGGGGCGGAGCCCCCAAGGGGGCTTTTGGTTCCTAGAAGGTTTTAAAATGATCGATAGATCATTTTTGATGGGTTCCAATCGATTTATCGTGATCGATTACCCCTAAATGATCTTTAAATCGGTCTTTCTACGTGGTGCTCTGTTGGCATTTACATGAAAAAATGATATTCGAAAGAAATAATTACAATAATTAACATTCGATAATCGCTTAGTATTTGGACCACTTCCGCACCCACATTTTTTTCGATATGAAGGAATAGAGATATTTGCTTCAAACTTGGTATATGATCATTGTGTGGTGATACACTGATCACACACGCGAGTTTTGGTGACCCTAGGTCACCCCTAAGGGGGTGCTGCCCCCTTAGCGTCAAGGTCAAATTCGTTCTGAAAAACATGTTAGGCTTAACGTATCGGAGTGAAATTTGGATGTGAGTTATATGATGACGTAATCTCGTCGGAGACGAGATTACGTTCCTCTGCGTCCCCCCGTAAGGGGGGGACGTAGCCCCGTAAAAAATTAAAAATGATCATAGAAAGACTGAAATTTGGAGACAGGGTGAGGAGTCGGAGTCGGAGACGGAGACGGAGACGGAGACGGAGTTGGAGACGGAGTCCAGAGACCCCACCGGAGGTGGGTCCCTAGTTGAAAAAAGAAGAAGAAATGCATGGAATGCAAAACAGAGGAAGAAGAAGAAAGGAAGGAGGAGGAAGGAAGAAGAATGAAGAAGGATGAGTCTGAGAAGGATTCAGAATTGGTACCGGCACCGGTGCTGGAACCGGTGCGGTGCCGAGTTATTAAATTTTTTTTTTTGTGTAATGATACAATGTTGGTGTCTTATATATGATATTGGGTCTGTAGATTTCGAAAATAATGGGTTTCAGAACCATCAAGAAAAAAAAAATAAATAAAATAATAAATAAATAAATTTCTTATCTTTTTATGTTTATAACTACAAAACTCGTTTTACATACCTAAAGCAGTAAATCTAAAGCAAACAACTATCCAGACCTCCCTCCTGACCAATACGTGATCTTATTGATCTATTGATTTAAGTCAAATTTTTTACTAAAATTGTCATGTTTTACATACCCTAAAGCAGTAAATCACTAAATCAAACCACCATCCAACCATCTCCAGTTGTGATCTATTTATCTATTGATTCAAGTCACAATTTCGAGTATCATTTTGGATAAACTAAACATAGAATCAAGTTCTTTATACACTGATAGCGAATATATGCTAACGTAACAAAGTTTTTCATAACATTAATAAAGATTACTTTGCATCATCTATGAACTAAGAAAATGATGTACAAAGACAAACGCTAACACACCTTAAGCCACGAATAAACCTGTAAACGTTAACAAAAGTCCACACTTAACAGCAGTGAAGTAACTAACATAGCATACATGAAAGACGTAACCCTAGTCAAACCTTTTAACATATCACTGATATATTTTTAAATTAACAAAGTAACATTTAAAAAAAAAATTTACCACAACCATGTGTAATTATCATACTGAATCATTGAATATAATGCTAACGTAACAAAAGTTTCACATTAATAATTCTTAGCAAAATAGCGTAACATGAAACTAAGAAAATAATGTACAGCGACAAACCTGACACATGCAAAGTGCACTTAAACATGAAAATAAGAGTCCAACATTAACAAAAGTTCCTCAACTTAACACAAGTAAGTAACTAACAATACATCCAATGTTTAACCTAGTCACAAATTTTTTTTTTAAAATTAAATTTCTCACATTATCAACTAAGAATAAATGACACACACACCCACACCCACACACACACACAGCGGCACACACACAACAACACACCACAAGAGCACACCATCACACAATACCACACACACACACACACACACACACACACACAACACCCAGTCAGGCACGAGACACTGAAATCCCATTCACTACACGCACAGAACCAAACACACAATGCACACGGCACACACACACACACACACACACCACCACACACACACACACACAGCATTACCACAAACACAAAACGTAAATTTTACGTTATAAACATGAAAAGTATAAAATGTTTTAGTAAAAACAAAAAGTTTTAAAGAAATAAAAAATAAAAATAAAAAAAAATTAAAGCAAATAAAACAAAAATAAATAAAACAAATAAAAATTTTATAAAAATTAAAATTTAAAAACAATTAATTTTAGGTAAAATTTAAATTGAGCGAAACTAATTTTAGTCAAATTATAAAATGTAAAATAAGTTAGAAAATTAAAAAAATTAAAAAAATTAAAAATTAAAAATAAAACAAAAAAAAAAAATTAAAAAACACAAAGTTATAATGCAAAATAAAAATAAACAAAAAAAAAAAAAAGTTAAAAAAAAATTTAAATAAAAAATAAAAAAAAAAAAAAAAATGAAAAAATAAAAAAAAAAAAAATAAAAAAATAAAAAATAAAAATAAAAAAATAAAGTTAGAAAAATAAATTTAAAAAATAAAAAAAAAAAAATAAAAATTAAAATAATAAAATTAACACAAAGTATAAATTACTAAAATAAAAACTTAATAAAAAATAGTAAACAGTATGTCTATTAGTGAAACTTAAGAATAACAAATAATAGATAAGTTAAGTTATATAAAAAGAAAATGAGATTTTGAAAATATAAATTAAGTCTTCAACATTTAGAAAACGGTTTATCTTCTGTGCAAGATGCAATGCAATTGAAGATAATGTAAATGTTAGAACAGAATCAGTTATGTGAAAAGTAATGATATTGTATTAAGATAAATGACACACCTCACACTACACACACACACACACAGCAGCAACACAACATCACACACAACACACACACACACACACCACACACACACACACATATAACACACACACATCACACATACACACACATATAACACACCACAGCACACAATCAATATATGTAGACGTAACAAAGTTTTCACAATTAAAATAAAGCTAACATAGCATCACCTGAAACTAAGAACATAGCCCTTTTCTAACATATCACTGATATTTTTTACATTAACATAGTAAACATTTTTTATGGGGCTGAGGCCCAAAAGGCCCGCTTACAGCCCCTTCGGGGTGATCCCCCGCTCGCAGGATTCACACCCTTTCAAGGGGCGCATCCCCCTGTGTCTTTCTCACGGAAGGTATGTTGGTTTGCTATTAGATCTCTTGGTTTATGAAACTTTTTATCGTAAGCTTAGGTACGTTTAGTTAATATTACTATGACAATGTGGAAATAACACTGATTTGTTTTAGAGAAATGATGAGTTTTGTAAGATTTTTATTGTGTTAACTGACGATAATGTGTTGAAAACGTGAGCCTAGGTTAAGTTTTGTTGAGTAATTTTAGGTTTGCCCTAGACTTTTGCTAAATGTCCTACTTTATTCATATGTAAATATGTTTGTACTCGAAACGTGAGTACACTTTGATGAAGATATGTTGTCCAATTAAGGATAAATCTTTGTTAAATGTTACTATGTAATTTAAAAATTAAAATTGATATGTTAAAGAACATGCTTGAAAAATTGTAAATAGTTACGTTTTGTATGCTGTGTTAGTTACTTTACTGTGTCAGGTGGTGGAACTTTGTTAATGTTAGCAGTTTATTCGTGCTTAGGTTGTGTTAAGGTTGTTCGTTGTACATTATATTTTAAGTTCAGGTTATGTTATGTTAGTTTTTATTAATGGAAAACTTTGTTAGCGTTAGCAATAATATTCCATGTGTGTGTGTTCTTATGTATGAGTATGTAGCGTTTGGTGTGTGTGGTTCTGTGTATAGTGGTATATGTGAGTGTGGTGTGTATGTGTGTGTGTACGGTGTTGTGAATGGGTGAGTGTGTGCCATTTATTCTTAGTTCATTACATTAGTTAGGTTAGGATACGGATTCTGTTCTAACAATTACATATCGTCAATTGCTTTGCAATCTTGCAAAGATAACCGTTTTTCTAAATGTTGAAGACTAACTTTTATTTTCAAATCTCATTTTTCTTTTTATACGTTAACTAATATATTTTTTTTTCCTAAGTTGAAACATGCATAATACTGTTTACTTTATTTTTTTTAATAAGTTTTATTTTATATTTAATATTGTATTTTATTTTTTTATTTTAATTTTTGTTTTTATTTTTTTTTTTTTAAATGTTATTTTTTCAAACTTTATATATTTTATTGTT
>JABUQX010117985.1:0-45000 GCA_015478945.1 Trachelipus rathkii
GTAGTCTCAAACACTTACGCGGACAATGCTCAGGAGGCCATAGGTCACATCCAAGTGTTTGGCGACTACGCCAAAGTGTTTTGAATACCTATCACACTTCGTTGAATTTTGTAAGCAGATTGTCTATTATATATATATATATATATATTATATATATATATATATAATTATATAGATATAATATAGTAGTATATAGTAGTATCATATGTATATAATATATATATATATATATAATAAAAGTATACGATAGTCATTATATATATATATTACATCATATATATATACTATATATATATAATATATGAGATGAAAATAAATATATATCCGCACACTTTGGTCTGATAGTCTTCCCTAGCTTCTGACCTTACGTATGATATTATATAGAATGATTTCTTGACTATATTGCCACTTGTGCGATAACAAAACGTAGAGAATGACTCGAAGTGCATTCGTTTAATTAAGTTAACTTTTGCGCAAATCGTAGGAATAGCATACCAAACGATAGGTATTACCTTATCTATTAAGGATAAGACATAAAATATTCCTTGTTGCTGAATTTAGCACGTTCCTTACGGACATGTGTAAACCAAACCTAAAAAATGGAAAGGCGTGGGCTAGGCCCGATCTGAATCTCATGACATATTTCATCAATCAAAATCAGTTTTTTAAATCCGAATTCTTCCAAATAGATAAACTTCCATCACAATAGTTGATCAATTTGTTGTAATATAAGACATTTTTTTTTTATTTCTGTTCGGAATTTGATGAAAGGCTCGATCACAAGAACTGATTCCAATTGTTTGCAAAGCAAAAGTAAATAGTGTTCGTTTTTGCATGAAATCAGGCAATTAGTACAGGCAATCAAGAGTGCCAAAGAAGTCTTATGGATGTTTCGTTAAGGTTTAGAGTTGTTTTATCGCAAGAGATTTCCAAATTTTTTCAAGTTCTTCATCTGTACAAGCATTTTGAGGAATGGAGAATTTTTGAAGAGATATAGGGTCCTTTTGAGGTCATAGTGATCCCTGACAGCTAAATTCTCTGGTGAGAGATGGGGAGATTAGTTCGAAAGGAAATCCCCATGTGTTTGATGGCTCGCATCTTTATAATTATGGAAAGTCTTGACCTACATAGATCGATTTACCAGTCGGCACATTATATATTTGTAAACCGGAATTGGACCTCAAGTTTCATGGGGATGCTTTCTTTAAATTTAAGAGTATTCAAATGAGTTGTTGTATAAAAGATATAAAAACTTGCATTGTGGAAAGTTTTGTTTAAGATATTTCAACTCTGAAAGTGAAGATCATTGGAAAGGCTTTCCAATGTGGGAAGCCGAGCATAAACAAGGAAGTTTAGGAACATCATAGTGCCATGTAGTTTAGCATGATAAGACAAGTGTATATCGAGAAACGAGTACAACAAGTTTATCAAAAAGGTTTTGAGGGAAAAGGCTAAAGCTAGAAAAATTTTCAGAGAAAGTGGATTTCTTCATGCGGAAACAAACTGTCCAATCAAGAAACAAAATAACAAAGGCTTGGTATGCGGGACCTTAGACCAGCAATTTTATGAGTAAAGGAGATAGAAATAAAGAAATAAGGATCCCAACGCCTAAGTATTTAATTGTGCTTGCGATAAAATAGAAGTAGCAGTCCCACGTAGATACGATACTGAGGACTTAAATTTCTTTTGCTTCTATCTCCTTTTTATCATAATGTAATAATACGAAGCGTTTACGAATTTTAGTATTTTCTTTCTTCTTTGCTTTTAATTTAGACCGATTTCGTTTTTGTCATGTCATTTTTTCGTTACGCTCGATAAGAAATGCTCGCCCGTTTTAGCACTAATTTCTTGGTAAAACTTAACCGACCACGATTCGTGCTGGTTACTTTTTGCGTTTTTACGCAGCCAACTCTCGGCAACATCAGCTGTTGTGATGGACAACGTGGTTTTGGAATAAACAGAAAATAAAAAAATAAACAAATGGTTCTCGGAAACAAGAATTGATCAACTATTTTGTGATGGAGTTTATCCATTTGGAAGAAATTATATTTAACAGCTGTTTTTTATTGAATGAAAATATCAATTCAGACGGGCCTACCAGCCGCCATCTTGTTTGTTTTTACATTTTCCTGAAAGCACGTGCTTAAATTCGGCAAGCATAGGAAATAAGTAAAATTTAGAATTAAGGCAATATTCTGCGTTTTGGTGAGCATATATTCTTGCGATATTTTCAGGTACGTTATTGATAAACGGGAACGCAAAACTCAGCATTTCTTGCGATTTCGATGCACAAATGCAAAAACGAAAAAACGGGCTCTTACATATATATATATAATATAAATATCAATATATATACTATATATAATAATATATATTAATATATAGTATTATATATTTAATATTATATATATAGTATATATATATACTATATATATTAGTATATATATATATATATATATATATCATATAACCCGTAATACTAGGCGAGTTATATATATAATCATACAAAATGTGTGTATGAAATTTTCAATCGGAGTTGGGAGTCGGAGTCGGAATTCAGTTTTAAAATATCGACTCTGGGAGTCGGGAAGTCAGTTGTTTTTATTAATATCGACTCTGGGTCAGTCGGATCAGGAGGGCTATTTATTTTTTGTCGACTTCCTCCATATCCCTCGACTATACCTATAGTATATTAATTATATGATATATATCTATATTATATATATATATATATATATGTATACTATATATATATATATATATATATATATATATATTATATATATATATATATATATATAATAATAATATTACTATATTTATTCTGTTTTTTGTATACCTATCTATCATATACATGGGAAAGTATGTAAATGTTCTGTATTGTACATGCGTGGCGCGCGTAAGATAGTGACGTTTTGAACAATAACTAGTGATTACAATGCGAATGTATTTCACGTGATAACTTAGATGAATCTTTATGCCATATATGGTTAAAGAATTTTTTTTTCTTTCTTTTCGTAATATTATTCGATGCTCCTATTATTAACACCAAGGATATCAATTTAATCAACATCGACTAGTTCTAGCTGAGTAGATAGAATATATATCTTTTATGTAAATCATAACGCCAACCCCCTTCCTTATTATTGTTGTTTCATTGAAAATTTAAATTTATTTCCATTAAATTAAATTCCGAACAATCAGCGATTTGATAAACTTCTTGCATTTGAGTTTTATTAATTGAATTTGATTATAGAAACAATGGAAACATAGTTTTAACATTAAGTTTATTTTGTTCTGGATACCTCTTGCGTTAAAAGATATCGCTTTCTTCATTTCCCAAATATCAAACGAGGACTTGGACCATCCCGAAAACCCTGTTACTCAACGATTGTCTTCTCTGTATTTCCTAAACCTTGTCTGTCCAAGAAGTCAAACCAATCTTTGCTATCATCCAACATCATTCAACATGAACCCCATCCCTTGCAATTAAACAATTTTGATCAGTAAAACTTCCCCAAAAAATTAGCAAAAGAGACGTTTTCCATCCTTGCAAATTTCTTCCAGTCTGGTGCTGAAAAATATAGCCTTGCTGAAAAATCTTAAGCCATTAAATTACCGAGGCAAAATTCTCCAGCACAAAACGTTACTGCGTTTTTTCTTTCATTTTTTAATTAGTCTTCTATATTTGCTGATAAGTTCGTTTAAGTCCACAGTTTCGCATTTTGCTATTTATCAAACCGATTTCTTATATCCGATTGATTTAAAATCCCACAATATGACATCAATAGATACTCAGTTGCCCATTATAAACACAAACACAAAGATTTTTCAAATTTCAAAAACACAAAGATATAGTGTCAAGGTCGTTAAGAAAACACACAAAAACAAAAAGAGATTGTGAAAAAATGGATGATTTTAAAATAATAATATTTACACAAATAGCTTTAATAAAGAATAATAAAGTAATTATTATGATAATAACATAATAATTAATAATAATAATAATTATATAATAATAATAATATAATTGAATAATGAATGTTTTTGTTTTTATTTTCAAGCATGTTGGCTGCAATCTGTTTTTTGCTTCTGTTTGCTGTGGGAAGGAGCACGCTTTGCATGGACTGATTGTCTTTGTTCTGTATAAAGCTATTGTATATGTTTGCTTTGTTTATGCTTTTCATCTAATTATTTGTTTCTAGATTACAGGTAATGTATGGTCGTATTTGGCCAAGAGATATTTAAGAACTAAGACAAAAGGGACATAGGTTGGGCATTCCTCTGTAGGAGGGAACACAGAGTGGAAGTATAGAAACAACGCAGAGAAACACAGGGTCCACTGGTCCGGGGCCGGGAGAGTTGCCGGGTTGTTTCAACCAGTTAGAGTTATTCCCTCCCATTCTTTAAAGTAATAATTAAATCTCCTAGATTATATAATAGCCTACAGTGGTAGCTAGGACATAAAGACATTTTGATTCTCCGTAATAATTACAAGTACAGTGGATCTTCAGCCATTTTATATAATGGTGGGGTAGATTAAGTTTAGGTAAACTTGGATAGGCCTCTATTTAACAATATATAATAATAATAATATATGAATAGAGAAAAGTAATGTTCCTTGAACTCTTGTTCATTAATTGCTTTAAACTGAGTTTAAAAGTAAGAGAAGGAATAAAAATATACAACCCCATATATACTATATATATATATATATATATATATATATATATAATATATTGTGATATATAATAATAATATTATATACTACTATATATATATATTATAGCTATATATCATATTATATATATCTCTCTCCTCTTCACCTTCCTCTTTGCCCCAGCATGCCAAGTCATCTGAAAATCAATTCAGGCATCCATTATATATATATATATATATATAATTATACTATATATAATATAATATATACTACTATATATATATATTGCATATATATCTACTATATATATATATATATGATAGTATCATATGTATTTATATATACTATAATACACATGATGCTCTAGGTGGATTTTCTTCGTGACGACTCTCACTATTAAGGTACACAGGTGGGCGGTAAGGCTGGCTCTTCTTTTCGGACGTTTTCAGTTCTCCTACTGGCTTTTCTTCTTCGATGCTTGTACCACCTTACCCCCCCAGATCTGGGCAAAGAGGAAGGGAAGAAGAAAGAAAGGAACAGAAATACAATATTATATATAATATATAATATATATATAATATAATACTATAATATATATATATATATATAGATATATATATATATATATATATATATCTATACTATTATATTATATACTAATATATACTATATATATATTAAGGGAAATTATGTCAAATATGTCTTAGTGTGATGCGTGTGGCGGCGTCGCATACGTGAACGTTTTGACTACTAAGCAGTAATTATTATGAATGTATCACTGATACCTTAGAATGAATCTTTTATTTCCAGTATTATGGTTAAAGAAATTCTTTTTTTTTCCCCTTTTCGCAATATGTTTCCGATGCTCCCTATTCTTTACACCAAGGATTATTCAATTTAATCAACAACACGCTAGCTTTCCTAGCCATACCAAGAGTTACGATATATATCCTTTATGTAAATCATACGCCACCTTCCCTTCCTTACTAGTTGGTTTCTATCCTGAAAAATTTAATATATATCATTAATTTGAATCTGAAACAAAATTTCACGATCTGTACAGTTGCTCCACGTTGTGTCCATCTAAATTGCTAATCTACTATCGTAATTTTCATCAGGTAAACAACTAGCTTTAAATTCATTTATTTTGTTTGGATAACTTCTTGCATTAAAAAGATATTGATCTCATTTCGCAATATCAAACGAGGACTTGACACATCCGAAAAAATCTTTTCTAACGATTGTCTTCTCTCCTGTATTTTCCTCAACCTCTGTGTTCCAAGAGTCGACCCAATCTTGAATCACCAATCATCGATCAAATGAACCCCCATCCCTTGCAAATAATTTTTTGATCACAAAAACGTTCCCTAAAAAAATTAGCAAACAGGACGTTTTCATTCCTCTGCCAAATTATCCTGATCCCAGACTCTAGGTGGTTGAAGAATATGGCCCTTCGCTTGGAAAATCTTAAACTACATTAGAACTACGAGGCAAAATTCCCAAACACAAAACGTTACTAGTTGTTAATATTTCTTTCATTTCTTTTGCTAATCTTGTTGTATGTGAGTGATGAAGTTCGTTACAGAAAGAGTTGCAAAGGTGGTTTAACGATATTTCTTATTAGATTTGATTTCAAAAATTCCAATATCTTTTACATCAATAAAACTAATTACCTTTAATTAAAACACAAAAACAAAGATTTTCACAAAAATAAATAGTCAATAAAATAGTTAATAGTCCTTCTAAGAAAACCACAAAAGTAAAAGTTATCAAAATAAAGATTTTAAAATAATAATACATAATAATAGATAATAAATAATAATAATAATAAATAATAATAATAATAATAGATAATGATAATATAATATATGATTTTGAAAATGACTAGTACCTTTATTTCTTCATCGGTAAATTTTTGGAGCTCACCAAAGGAAACTTTTACATCAAAAGATTTCCAAAAAGAATTCTTCTTCTTTCTGATTCAAAATGTGACCTCTGCATCTGACACACCTTTTCAAGCTATTTTCTTCTTCGATACATGAACAAACATTTCCATAAAGTTCATAAACATCTTGAAGAGAAACTGTCTTCATCACTAATAATATTAATAAATAATAAATAATGAATAATAATGAATATTAAATAATAAATAATCAATAATAATAAAAAATAATAATAATAACTAACAACAACATGACTGTTAACAGAGAGTGTCTAAATGAAAGGAATGTGAAGTTTGGGAGAGGCATCAGGAGAGAAGAAAGGTGCCTAATAGGAGTGCAGTGGTCGGCGTTTTTGTGCAGGGCTCATTGTGTGTCCTGGCCCCACGGATGACCCTATACACTGACGAGACTGCCACCGGTGGTCGTCACTGAATTGTGAAAACCCCTAGATGGGTTTTTGGCTGCGACGGCTCGGCACTTAAGGCTGGGAGTGAGGCGAATGGTATGTGAGGGAGCTTTTCCTTCTTGACTTACGTAATGTTCTTTTACTTAATTAAAATGGGGTATAAATAATAATATAATTAAAATAATAATAACTAATAATAAAATAATAATAATAAAATAATAATAATACTAAAAAGAAAAAAAAAAAAAAAAAAACAAAAAATCGAGCTCCCAAACGTCAGACTTCAGGCATCGATACTGTAAATATAATAATTTTACAATATCTTCAAAACCAAAGCTTATGCTTGAGCCCTAGTCAAGAGAGAGTTTATACTAGCGTGATGTTCTATGTCGAATATGAGATTATCCAAGCACGGTCAGTCATCGACACTTCGAATCTAACCGGCTGATAAAGACAGCCCTCAATAGCAGTTAATCAGAGCAGAAATGTATGAGTTAAAAGGGCTCACCTTCACGTAGTGAGATAAGGTCATCGTATCCCCCTCGCCAATCGACTCTCGTCTCAGTGTTTTGCTTCGTTTCATATTATGTTGTTCGTATACGAACTTACAATTTATCTAACAGGATATCCTCGCTTATCTTAACTCCTAATTGCGCTATCTTTACTTTCCACCACTCTCTTTCACCTTTAAATAAGAGTTTTCACTTAACTTGATTAATCTCTTATATCTCGCATTCTACAATTGTGTTAAATGAGATTAAGATATGTGCGCTTTAAAGCGAGAATAACCGTTTTGTCTCGAACTCTATCGAATGTCAGACTGACATATAGAAGACTCCTCCGAAAATAGAAAATTCCCAAATAGCGAGGTTCTATATTTAGTGCAGTTCGCCTCGGCATGGTGATATTGTCTGGATTTCATACATGAATAGGAATATGTGATGTGAGTTCGATCCAGTGATGAGAGATCGATGATATAGGTCTCTTGTCACATTATTTTTACTTTCTTGGCGCTTCGTAATTGGAGAATTGTATGTTAATATATCTTCGACCTTATTAGAAGCCTAGCTATATATAAATTTATCCAAAGGGCAATAATAACTTAATAATAATTTTATGACTTTCTTCTCATAGTGATACACTTTTGTGTTATACATAACGATATAAATATCTTATGATTTGATCTAGTGGATCCAGAAAAAGTTGTTTATTGAGATATTAGTACGTGCAAAAATAAATACGTATATAAAATGAATAAAATTTGAAAATTCATAACCATGGCTAGTAATAGAGCCGGTGCAATAGTAAAAAATTTTTCAGAAAAAAATTATAAAATAAATGTATGTGGAATCAAAATTTACCCCGCACTAGGATGTAAACTTATGAAAAATATAGTTTACCTATCCATCCTTACAAGTTATAACCTCTCTCCCTAGATCTATGAGAAATAAAGGCTCATAGTATTTAGCCGACAGCTATTTCATTAGTTGTGACAGCCTGTTTTCTGGAGAATCTGAGTAAAAATTATTAAAATGCGCACACACGTTTGAACAAATAGAAACAATGCCCCATGGTTGACTATTCTGAGTACTCTATAACATGAGTTAGAAAGTGTCCTAATGATTTACACTAATCTTCTTGCAATCCTCACCTGGGTAGTGTTTAATATTATAGACAAAAGCTTGAATTTATACAAAATCTTATATACACATCAAACTACTTAGCTCAACATTAAAATTCAATCATAACCATATTATCGCTGTCAAGCGTGCTCACCAGAGCCGTCAAAACTCTCTGTTGTGTATCTCAACAACGCATTATAAGATTGAACTGACACTTAGAGTGAGTACTATTCAATATGATATATTATAATATACTACAATATTTTTATCTAAACTTTATGATTTTTAGTTAATTATAGTATATATATTAAATGATATTACTACGTCTTCTCGCTTCACATTATCGCACGTGTAAGAGAGTCGCTAGTCTATGAAGAACAATCAATACACGAGGCCGAGATATAATATCTCGCACGCAAATTATATGTAGACTGAGCTGATCTAGCATTACCATAAAATTCAAATTAACACCTCAATACAATCCATATACCTAATCTGACATTACAGGTCCATATTACTCTCTCACTCTACTCTCGAGAGTGTTAGAGAATCACATAATCTATAACTCCATCACGCCGAGAACTATGTTATTGCGTAATGAAACATATTCAGCGAGATTAGCGAAGTGACGTATTGTGCGATAATTTAGCATGCAGTGAAGTAATATACATGAACGCAGTAATCCGCATTGTGTTCAGATTAAACACATACACATCTTCGACATGCGCGAAACTGATCAAAATAAAATAATCATTGCTTACTAATAATCAAAGAGCTACAACTCTCCTTCTAATAGTGATTCAATAAAAAAATGATATGGTAGTCTCTCTCATAGATTAAGAGTGTAGTTATGTGTAGTCTTGATCTGTTCGGTGCGTATCAGTCATAAATGACCTCCCTCACTATAGTAAAAAATAACACATAAGAATAAATAGACTTAAACCCTAATTCTGATAAAATTAATACAGTAAACATAAAATAAGTAGAATTTAATATTCAAACCTGCCACAAGATAATCAATATTACTAAGAAGTAGAAGCTACCTAACCATATGATAGGAGGGTATATAGTAGGTAGAAATATTAACTGATTATATGATGAGGTTTCTTATTCTATTGTATCGCATCGAGATTCCTTTCGCCAGTGCCAAACACTAAGATGTTTCATACGATGGCCTAATAGTGTAATCAGTATTATTTGAATAATTTGTACTTTCCATAGGAATCTAATGATTTTGATTCCAGCATTGTCGTATAATACTCTAGTGATTCTCATCAACCGTCTGAACATGGTTTATATTGTATGTTATTTTAGGTGAGCAATTGTGCGTGAACCTAAAATATAATCCTACGCTAATCGTTCCCTATCTAAGTGTGTATTGTGCTTATCTTCCATAAAACACATTGAAAAATATTCAACAGACAAGAATATTAATTGAATCTAATGATTTTTGCGATTCCAGAAACATTTTTAAATACCCTAGCGATTGTTCAACTGAGAAGTATAAGATGTCTTGCCAGTGAGTAATATATCGTATGTGAGAAAGATCCTTCATCTTTTCTAGAGCAAATATAATAAACAAAAAATACAATGAAAATTGCAAAACAGAACATACATTAGTAGTGCAGTTCAGTGATTAAAAAAAAGTGTAAATAAACCCTTAAGGAAAAAATGTTCCATTATATCGATGCACAAGTCAAATGACATCGTCGTGTTTATTGAGCTCTATGCCTCTAATACACTAGAGTCCCAGACTGTAGTTTTAACCATTAGGCACTTCATCTGAAGTCACTAAAATAATATTCCATAATTATATAGAGTGTAACCGAAAAAACTCGAGAGTCGTTTATATTGGCATTTAATCAGATTATCATTTTGTAGTAATCTTTAGCCAGTTATATTAATATACCCTATCTGTAGTATTATTATATATGGATTCATAAGAGATTTGATAACCTGAAATTATAGTGCAGACAGACATTACCTCAATAATTGAATATATTAGTTGACAAAAAAGACAATATATATTGCAAACGATTTGTGTAGAACTTGCAGACATACTAATATATAAGAGTGTAGTTCGGTGATATAACCATAATGAGTGGTATTGGTTCACTTTGAGTAAGAAGGAAATACATGTACCTACAACATGATTGCTCAGTGAAAACATCTCCCTCATAGTATGAATATCTAATTATGCATTCTTAGAGAGTGTATGCTAAAGATAGCACAAGACTTGCGACCATTAGAGATTGAGAATAGGATGAGTAGTGCAAAGATGTGTTGTGTTCTGATGCTCTATTGAACAATTGCGTGTAAAGTGAAGTATTAACGAAGTGTACAATTTTCCTAAGACCTTATCATTTTGTTGTGTGATGTAAAAAGGCAGAAATTAATTATATAATTTCCTCCAGTTTTTCTCCAAACCCTAAGGTAGGAAAAAATATCAAAATTTTTACCTTTTTCCCAATCAATTTTTCTAGAGGAAGATCCTACCTAATAACCATATCGAAGTTGTACCATAATTAATTATAATTATGATATTTATATATGGTTTTTGTTTGATATAAAAATATTGATATATAGATATTATATATGATGATAGTAATTGTTATAAATCGTTATGTGAAGTGAGTAGTTTATATGGGAGAGTTATAATGAGATATATCAGTAATCTAATTATAGAATATATACTTGGTTTATTATTGTAAAATTAAGTAAGTGGTATAGAATAGGCTATATGAGATGGAGGGAAGGAAGTGGGTGATCAGATGAGTATGAAATTTGAATTGCTGAGAAATTGTTTTAGTGAAGTTAACTAAATGATAGATAGTAGCGGTGTATATATATAGTAATGAATAAATATGTGGTACATTTGATGATGATGATACGAAGTAAGGAGATCGAGGTAAAGGTTTTGAAGATCAAACGCGTATATGAAATGTAATTGCTAGTAGTAGCTATAAGAGATGAGCATGTTGAGTAGGTATTGTAGCTAAATATTTATTAGAGGTAGTAGAAGTAGAGATGATGTGTATATAAATTAAGTACGTGAGAAAGAGATATAGTATATGGATGATATTGCGAACTGAAGTAGTTATGGGTGATTTTTTTTATATATTGAATATTATTTAAAGGATAGAAATGAATACATAATAAAGAGATCAAAAATATATCATGAGTTATTATGAGTTGTAGTATTTTTTTGAATTATTATATTTTATAATGATTTTTTTGATTTTATTTCAGCAAGAATTGTGGCCTGTTCGTAATATATATATTAGGTAGTGAGATAATTGATGGTAGTATATGTAATACTATACCTATGTATATATATATTATATATATTATATAATAGCTAATTTTATGGCCAAAATAATTAGTTAAAATATTAAATCCTTATTATTACCTAAGTATAAATAAGTATTATATGATAAGTAATACTTACTTATAATTATTTGTTATTAATTTAAGTTTAATTAGAATATATATATAATATATATGTACACTGTATAAATTACTACTGGTTGTAATTCTTAAATTTGTGAAAATTGTTTCCATTAGAATCATAATTAAACGTTGTAAATTACACAATGATAATGGTAAATTAGGCTTAAATGTATAAAGGAATATTGGATGAAAATATTAATATGAGGTAATTTATGTAATACAGAGAAACAATAATAACAGTAAAATATAAAATTTATAAATAATAAAAACAATTATTGCATATAATAAATAAAAAAAAATAAAGTTACTTCAATGTTTTTTATTTTAAGTTACTTTTATGTACTCCATTTTATATTGAGCCCCCAATTACGCACTGTTATATTTTATTACCATATGACTTATTTTGACCACTTTCTCTAAAAAAATCTCGAGATTATAATATAATGGTTTAAAAGCAGAAGAGATAGTAAGGAAATGGCGAGGGAGAGCGTTTTACAGATAAAATTACACCCTATTAGAAATAAGTAGGTTTGAGTTAATATAAATTTATTGTAATTGTGTCAGTGTTAAATATAGTTTTTCATCTGGTATCAAAGTCTTGTGGTTATGATAAGTATAATAACATACAAAGGGATTGATCTTATTATTTAAATTAAGAGTAGAGTCAAATTAAAGATAGTGATACGGTATTCTAGAATATATCAGTACAACATATGTTTAAGATTTGTCTTAATGTCAAAGTAGTGGATATATAGTTATATTAAGCGTATTCTAGAATATATAAGCTAGATAATATTATAATTAAATAGATGTAATATTAGGTTTTAGCGTTGTTTAAAGTCATATAATCGTTAACTTGGTATATGAATATCATATACTAAAATAATAAACTCAATATATAATTGTATTTCTGTATTGAAATGATTTAGTGGAAACACAATCGTATCGTTTGGTGAAGGATTGCCGTCATATTTATCTTTTTCTTAATATAGACATGACCCAAATAAAAGTATACTAATTCTTCATATTCTTGAGCATGACAAGTACTGATGTGTATAAACCAGAACCAATAATGACAACTTCTCCAAAATGAAATTAGGAACAACCTCTTAAAATTAATATAAAAAAAATATAAACTAACAATCAGATACGAGTACTTAGGTTTTTGTTTTGTGTCTGATTTCTTTGATTTTTTAGGCCCAAATTGCCGTGACTATTACTTTTCCGTTAATTTGATCACAAATGTAAAACAGCAGAGGGTATATAATATATTGTACATTCGTTTACCTAATTAAAAATTATTGTTTAGTTATTTATATAAATATTAATTTTAATAAATAATTTTTGGCACCAGAAATATAAGTTTGATTAAGTTTTTCATCTTTTGATTTCGTTTAATATTATAACTCACGGCCTTATATTGAGGTAACAGCGAACTGAATAAATAATTGTTTTAAAATATTGTTGTCTGCTCTATCAGTTCTCTTATCTGAGACTAATTTCTGTTTTCATGATACAAATTTTCGTTTTGCTATTGAAAAATTATTTATTTTAGTAAATATATAATAATTAATTTCTCAAAAAAATTTTAGGAAAATTCTTAAAGGTTTTGAGTTTTAGACGTCCATAGAACTGAAAAGTACTCTATAATATATAATTTTAGAACATGTAATAATTTATTTGTCAATAATTAATAATTTCATGTTAATATGAGATAATCATTTACTTATTCTCATAAGGCTAAATATCCATCTAATTATAGCATACTTATGATGTATTCCCGATGTTATACTCGTAAATGGAGTATATTATAGTAAGTATTGATACTAATATATTCGATATTTCTGGAGTAATTTACATGAAATCAGTGACATATTTCGTGCTATTGCCATTCTGTTTGAAACATTTCATGTTATACGAATTAAATCGGCTCTCACTTCTTGTTGAAAGCGACATAATATAATAGATAGAATAAGATAATAAAATAATGAACATTTTATCTATTTTAATCATGAGTTTGTTTTATACTTAAATGTATATATAAATAATATTAATTTAACCTTTCTATAGAAATGAAAATATTCTCATGAACTTTAAATATGACATAAAAAAAAAAACCTATAAAACAAAAACATTATCATAGAAGTATCCAAAAATTTGGACATCGATGATTTCTCGAATAAGATATAAGTTATTAGCTCTTTTATATGGTCGCATTTTCTATCTTTTCGAATGCTGATTTAACTCAATTGTTTCCACGTTACAAGTACCTTCCTCGAATATAAAGCAATCTATAGCCCTGGACTTAGCCATAGAATTTGAATCAAAAAGTGCTTTGTATTTTAACATACATTAAGGGGATTTCTATATAAGTTTTATGCTGATTTCTCATTATTTTTCTGTAGTATTTTAATATAAGTCAAAATAAGTGCTTTACCAATAAGAGTATATATTAGATATATGATTTAGAAAATACGTTGAAGAATTATGAGGAATGTAAAGAAGAGTGCAATGTGCTTGTGAGAGCAGAAAATACTTTAAAATAAATCTAGACCGTGTGCAGTAAATTTAAATTATGTAGTTTAAATATTATTTTGTGTTTTCGTGAGTGTGAATTGAGAATTGTAATGTTAAGCTGAAAATTCTAGGAAGAAGTTTCTTATATTGTAGATTATTTTTGTGATTGTGATTTATTATTATTTGTTACTAAGCTATTTATTTTGCTCATAAGGTATCTAATTAAAGAACTTCAAAAGTTATATATCTCATTATTTCGTGGTGATTATTATTCATTTATTATTATATTATATATATAGTATGTTTATGTAGATGATAATTATGTATACTTGAATGAAATAGGTAATGAGTTACTGAAGTACTCTATGGTAATTAATTATTTATATTGTACTAACTTTAGATATGTAAGTTGAATTTGATTATAATCTATTAAGCATTTTTGACCACGAGAAGTACTTTTAGTATGTTTCTCATAATATTCCTTGCGGGGGAGTTTAAGTTAGTTTGCCAATTTATATATTTGTAATTTTTAGTAGCTGAATGATAGTCCTGTATAATAAGAGTAAAGGTGAAAGAGAACTAAACTATAAGGGAATCAGTTTATTGAGAGTGCTGTAGTGGCCAGTACTTTTATACGTCTTTGTAAAAATATAATTTTCTAGGTACCTCGATAGGACCGCCCTGAGACTCGAAAGATTGACGTGAAGCCAGGGATGTGCTATGATAGTAACCACGTGTGGCGCATCTAGTCAGATAGTAGAGAATATAGAGAATGGTGATAGAATCAATTTACATCTTAAGAAAAATGATAAAGCTGAGGAAAATGGAATTAGAGACACAGGAACGCGGGTTAGTTCTCAAGATTTAATAGTCGGCCATTCCGATCTCGGGTCATACGAAACGAGAGATATCATGAACCAGAGTAATTATAATTAAAGGAAGAAGTCATTACATGTGGCAGTATATTCGTAGATTGTAATATGAGAGTGTCATCTAGCTATTTTTATATAATTATATGTATACTATTATATAATATATATATATATATATATAATATATATATATATATATATATATACTATAACTATATATATACTTATATATATATATATACTATATATAATAGTAAGTATCACAGATATATATACTTACTATTTATATATACATCAATATATATATTTATTAATATATTCTATAACTAAATATATAATATATAATAATATTGCTATATATATAGTATATATATATATATATATACTTATTATATACTAATTAGTATATATACCTATACTATATATATACCTATATATATATCATATAAGAAAAAATTGAAGTGTTATTAAAGTGCTTTCACATATATTTAGAAAATCTTATTTTAAGTAAAACAAAAACTCATCCGAATGTTGTTTACTTTGCCATTACGCAGAAAAAATGACACATGCTCTGCACCGAAGCTGTTCAAAGGTCCGATTTTATATAGTTCATTATACTTTAATACTAATATTATATATATCATATATATATCAGTATATATATTATCATATATATACTATTACATATATATACTATACCGTATATGAGCATATAATATATATATAATACTATATATACTATCTATATATAATATAGTATATAGTAATAATATATCGATGATAGTATAATCATATATATATGATATTATATCTCACATATAGTATATACTGTATTATATTATTATATATAATAACTGGGCTTCATGTCAATAATGGAATATCATAATAAGTAGTTATTTACACTGTATGTTGACTAAGAAGATTAAATGAAGTGGATAAAATTATCAGTTTAATCCTTTAAATATGTTGGAGTGATATAACTTATGGTAGGAATGTGATACTGATCATCACCTTGGCTTATTATTCGCACGTGTTTAGATTGAATATATATATATTTTGGTGATGAAAGAAAAAATAGGGGTAGGTACTAGGTGGCAGGTATGAGGTATAGGAGGGTTATTTATGACTGAATGCGTGATAATGTAAAAGAGTGAAAGGTGGCCTTTAGTTTAATTGTGACAAGTTACTGATGATTATTGAGTTTTGTTAGTGGATGTGATATCTGAGTAAAGAAGATTTGGTAGAGATAATTGGTATATGAAGGGTTGTAAATGGCAGGGTTTGTATAACATAAGACGATAAGGAGTTTCTATTTATATATATTAAACTATAGATATGTAAGCGAGGTGATGGTTGCGTCGGGAGGTAGGTACAAGGAGACCTATTACAAGTGTATTTGAAATTTTAATCGTATTAATTTACTAGTTAGTAGCTGAAATACCTACCGTGAGTATTATTAAAATATTATTTGGTCATATATATCATGTTGAATGAAAAATGAGTAAATGGATTAATGCAGATTGTAGTACTAAAATGTCGGCTTATATAATAATAATAGGTGTAATTAATATAGGTAGTACTTTAGGTATTATATATAGTTAATATCTTTGATGAATGTAAAGGGAAAAAGTTTTGAGTGCGCTTTCAGGTAAGTAGTACTTTTTGACTCTGACTCACCTTAGTGTTTACAGTTATAGTATATATATAATGTTATAGTATAGTGTATTCAAAAACTTTAATGGTATATATATAATACTATATATGTGGCGTATATAAATGATATATAGATCTATTAAAAGATTACTAGTGATTATTCTAGATTTTGAATATAATATTATATGATGAGTACTATTTAGGTGTCCATAATATAAAAATAATTGATTAAAATGATGAGATAATGTGATGAGGCTAATTAGAAGCTTACTGTTGGTTGTAGAAGTGAAATGCTATATATAAATTCGTTTTAGGTATAAAATGAGACAGAGAAAATGCTATAATAGAGTTATTTAAGGAGTTATTATCGCTCTCTGTGGTCATATTGTGCAAATATAGAGAACCGCGTTGTTATTGATATTTTGTGGCTATTCGCGTTAGAGAGGGAGTGGAGTCTGTACATAGATAAGGCGTGTTATAATTAGTAGTTGTTCAGACTCTAATTTGTGTTTAGAGAGAACATAAGAATGCTATGGAAACTGGGAGTAGATAAATGTAGATCAATTAGTAACAGCGAATATCAAATGAAAGGTTAGTGTATCTAGAGCTAGAACGCTCCGAAAATAGATATGATTCTATTAATATAGTAAAGCTATAAATGAGGAAGGTATAAGATTCTGTAGATCTAATGGGATTCATGAGATGCGGGTGTGCTCAGGGTATATATTGATCACCGATAAATATTTAGTATATGATACCAATAAAGTTAGGAGAATAGACCTAGGTCAACCCAAGATGCTGTGAAAGCATTATAAGGGCGGAATTATATTGAACTGTGATAAGAGAATTAAACACTATATATAAGACTAATAGGTATGAGACAGAAAGTTGATGAGGTCATTCATCAATTATGGAACATTAGGTCAATGGAGGATTATTAGTGTTAGGCCAAGTAGAGTATGTTGAGATGTTGAAGCGCCCTCCTGGCTAGTATTAGTGAAATTATATGGTATAATGATATGCCTTATATAATGATGATGACAGATGGGAATACCCAGAGATGATCACATAGTGCTACTAATGACGAGCAGATAGTTATGAAGAGTAGTTAGAATTCATGGAATAATCTATTTTTGGCTGGTTATAATATATATTTAAATTTTAATATAAAATCTATATAAACATAGTTATATTTAATTAATTAGATATAATTATTAATAGTAGTAATAGTGATAATAGTGTATCTAAATACTGACTATCAATATATATAGTGATAACTTAACTTTAAGTAGATAACTATATATAGGTCTAATAAGCACCTACAGCAAAACATAACTGATTTGATTTAACCTCTCAAGAAACTTCCATAGGTAGTATTCTTTTTTTGTTTGACATTTTTATTATTTTCAGTTATCGGTAGCATTATAATTTATTTAAAATATAAAAATCTATTTCAGTTAACATTGTGGATGAGATTTTAGGATCTAATCCATATGCTTAAGCATATGGATTTGCCGGCGATAGTCCCTCACCGTCTGTCCCACCCGGGAGGCTCACGAGATATATAATATACACCTATACGCTAATACCTCGCGTGCCATCCTATATGTACTCATAGTTGATGGTGTGAGGCCCAAATCTGGTATTCTTTAGTTAAAAAAAAAACACAAGCAATAATTTTACTTCACGTACTCCCAGATACTATCGTATTAAGGTTATTTTCACGTTTCTAGACAGAACCGGAACTGGAATTAGCTGCAAATCTCCACATAATAAGAGACGATATACAACTCGCGCCTCAGACCACGGAATTCTAATTGGAACATTTCCGATGGGTCACAAGCTAAGTCAGGAGAGACTCTGACAATTAATGACTCTTACATACACTGTTGTGCAGAGAGAACTAGTAACGATCGGTGTACTTATTCATATGATCTATATCCACATCCTCTGTCCCCCGTTCTGTGCTTCGATGAACCTCTCCCTAATAATTGTAGGTGAAACTATTTCTTCAACACTCGAATATGTACAGGCCTCCGACCCATATAAGAGTAAATAATATAAAAAAAATGTTATTTATGTTTTACTGTATAAGGTAGTTGCGTTCTCTTAGTTTACAGTTGATGTCAACTTTAGACTCATTAACCTATGAGTACCATCATATATCTATTAATATATATTATTTAAGAGTAAATAATATAGTGTATACTATTATTATATATATATATATTATTATTATACTAATATATATAATATCATAATAATATATATTATATATTATATATATATCTTAATATATATATATTATTATTATATAACATCTTCTTCAACACTCGAATATGATTACAGGCCTCGACCATTAATAAGAGTAAATAATATAGTGTATACTGTCATATTTATCAGATCATCAATAAACTTCTTATTTTCATCAGAGGGCAAATAAACTTTATTGCATGTTTATGAGAAGACTAACTAACTTTATTTCATACTTATCAGAAGATTAATAAACCATATTTAATGTTTATTAAAAGGCTAATAAACCTTTTTTCATGTTTATCAGAATACTAATAAACTTTATTTCATGTTTGTCAGAAGACTAATAAACCTTATTTCGTGTTTATTAGAAGACTAATAAACCTTATTTCATGTTTATCAGAAGACAAATAAACCTTATTTCATATTTATCAGAAGACTAATAAACTTTATTTCATGTTTATCAAAAAAACTATTAAACCTTATTTATGTTTATCAAAAGACTAACATACCTTACTTATTACATGTGTATCAGAAGATAATAAAGCTTATTTCTTGTTTATCAGAAAACTAATAAACCTTATTTCATGTTTATCAGAAAAACTAATAAATTTATTTCATGTTTATCAGAAGACTAATAACTTTATTTTATGTTTATCAGAAGACCAATATATCTTATTTCATTTTTATCAGTAAGGTAATAAACCTTGCTTCATGTTTACCAGAAGACTAACAAACTTTATTTAATGTTTATCTCCATGAATAAAATAATCATAGTTTCAGTCTACACCAACTGTTTTCTTTTGTTCTGTATTCAGTTTCAGTTTACATTTTACACACTTACATTTTAATTGGCCATACCTCACAATAAATCTCCAGATTTGAAACTGTGATAACATGTTGTTGATTAATTCTAAAAGATATCTAAATAGGATTATAAGAGATTTGAAACTGTGATAACTTGTTGTTGATTAATTCTGAAAGAAAGAAGAGATGATAGAGAGAGATGAGTATATGGGAGATGAAGAAGTGAGAGTATATAAGTAAGAGAGGTGAGAAGAGAGAGTAAGAGAGAGGGTAATATACTAGTAAAGAAAATGTCTAAAGTAATTGACTACTCTATAACTAATCCTCTACTTTTAACCCAACTATATTTTAACCCAACATATACTATTAACATGACTAACTTAACTCTTATAATATATTATATTAATCTTAAATAATATGTTATAAATGTTGTAATGATATAATTCTAATTAATAATTTCTCTGATATTCAGTTATTTATAAAAGAATAGGAGACCCGAATAACTATTTTATAATCAAATAATTATATGAATAATATATATATATAAATTTAATATATAATATAATTATATAATATAATATATAAATTATAATAATATATATAATAAATAATAATAATAATTATATATAATTAATAGGATAATAATATTAATATTAAATATATATATTAAATTAATAAATTAAATTAATATTAATATTATAATATATAAATATTAATTTTAGATTTGAATATAGTAAATACCAATTGAACACTTATAATTAATATAATTAAATGATAGTATGATTAGAAAAGTTAGTATAATATTGAATAATATAAAGTTTATCTTTAACATGCCTCATAACGAATCGGGAGATTCTAAGGATAAAAAAAATAATTTTCACAGGATAGGAATTATTATACATCTAGCATTTTATTGAAAAAGTATAATATAATTTTTTTTTATTTATTATTTTTTTTTTATACAATAGTTAACTTAATATATATCTATAATATTTCTATAATATAATAATAATAATATATAATCATTAATATTATAAATAATTAAATATATAATTATATTAAATATTAATAATTATAATATAAAATTATAATATATATTAATAATATTAATAATTAAATAATAATATAATTATAATTAAATCAAATAAATATAAAATATTTAAAGGGAATGAATATTTTATTGATGAATAAAAAAAACAGACAAAGGATATAGACTTGAAAACTAAACCTCGTGGACAGTTAAAGCAAACAGAATAATAGTCAATGACACAGGTAAAAGGAAAATAATTAAGAAGTGAAAATTAGATAGATAGATAAGAACGGAACAGTGATAATATATATTTAAAGATAATTAGGGAGATTTAGTAACAGTAACTGACAGAAGGGACAATGAGATACATGATAACTAGGTCAAGTGGGCAAAAGGTACAAAGTGATAACAGTAAGGGTATCAATTAGGTGGATGTGAATAGGGTGTACAGGGGGGCGGAAATGTTAAAGGAGGGCTAGCCAGCATAGAGACGAGATCGTAGGAGCGATCGGGCAGGGTGGAGAGGAGGTTCGAGTATAACCATCCGTGAGAGGAGCAGGGCGAAGCGGGGAACCACACGGGAGCACATAAAGCGAACAAGATTGGAGGGAAAAGGAGGGACGGGCTTCGGAGAGCCCAGTACGTGCGGCAAGGAGTGGGAGTGAAAATCGTCTACAAAGTCGCGCAGGCCGATATGGGATACCACGGAATAGGAGCACGAGAGAGACCGGACTCCTGCATCAAGTGGCAGGTATCGATACGAACCAAGAATCAGACTATGGGGATAAGTTCCTGTTAGTTAGTGAAGGAGAAAGATCAGAAACAAAATATAGTCGCGTAGAAGATCATGAGTTTTGGATAGCTATTGTAAGTTGTGTATGGAGATTTTAGTTTATCTGTCTTATTTTTTTGGTTGCACAGCAGCGACAGTCTAATTCAGTCTTTCGTGTATGGGGTTATAGTAAATTTTACTATATATATTATATTATAATATTAATATATATATATATATATATTAATATATATATATATATATTATAATATATTACTATTAATATATATATAAGAATTACTATAACTATATATATATATAATTATATATATAATTATAATGATATATATAATATATATATATATATATAATTATAATATATAATATAATATATTATATATATATATATATATATATATTACATATATATATCTTTGAAATTATTTGCAATGATTGATAACTCAAATCTTTTATTCTTTCTTTATGCTGTAGTGTCTCTCTCTGTCTTTTAGTTACTGTGTGTTTATTCTTAATTTCTTATATATTGAGTATCTTCTCTCACATCTTGGTCAGTTGGGTTTCTCAGTTTCAATTACTCGATAGTTCGTCTGTCGAGCCCATGACATATCATATATACTGATATTCTCTACATCTCATTGAATAATATAACATATAAATACTTAACTAACGTAATATTAATTATGATGTTATAGCACATAGTTTTATAAGTATTATTATCGGGCACGATACCTAGTGATACCTTAAAGTGACACCGCATATCTAGATCACTCTTGATTAATGCTCTAAATTAGCTAGTATTTAGTGATTTTTTTATTTTATATATTATATATATATATATATACTCATTTATATAATGCATTCGACTCATATTTTCAATTACTATTATACGAGCTTTCCAGTTATTTGGGCTCATGGCCAATTCAATATCAATATAGAGTGCTTAAAGCGTAGATATAAACTACTGGGACAGTATATATTATATATCATAGAAATACGACAGATCGCGTGTAGCATAATCAAGTTTGAGACGATATAGTGTTAAATCTTAATAATTACTAAAAAGGTGGAGAAAGTTAAATATAATGAGGTATAATGTATACTCTTTTAAAAATAAGGTTTTCGTAATACTATATCCCAAAAGGATGGTCCTTAACGTACTCTAAAATTTTTGGATCATAGTACAAAGTCGGATATATCAATATATAGGAAATAATTATTAAGAATATGGTATATAAGACGAGAAGTCTAATCGTGATTACTCCTATAATTCCTATATACTAAGTGTGAGTACATCGCAGTCATTTAGCGGCTTCCTACTCATACAATAATTTTGATATGCTAGAATCTGACTACTATGTAACAATCGTATATATATATATATATTATATATATATATATATATATTATATTTATATATTATAATTCATTTAATACGTGTTTATTTAACATACTAAACAACAATAAATTATAATATAAATAATAATTAAAATATAATATATAAAGAAGGTAATTATAATTTGATTTAAAACTGAGTAGTGTAAGCTGTTATCTAACGTGACTCTAGAAATGTTAAATAATCATGTTTACATAATCACTGATATCTGGGCGCCAAAAATATGAGAGTATCAGACATTGCCAAAATATTAATAAAAAAAAATGTTATAATAATATACTATTAATTATTTGTAAGTACAGATTTATTTTTATGTATTCCTTTATATATAATTAAATGCACCCTAAGAAATTTATAATAGACAAAATTTAAAGGAAAAAAAATTGATCTTTCAATTTTAGCAAATTTAAAATTCACATTAAGTCATTAAGGCGTAGCCGATGTATCCAGTCAATTTTCGAAGTCGTACTCAAAAATATTCGCAGCCGTTAACTTGAAAAACTATATAGTGCCTGTGTCGGTCTTGGATATGATCTGCGCATAATAAAATAAAAATTAGTATATATTTGTTTGTAAATATATAGTAAGGATTTTAAAATAGTGTGTATATTAATATATATACTATTAATATATTCTCCCTAATGTATATTGTGTAATATTATATCATTTGTCAAACTTCCTTATTATATAATTTTTATAAATAATGAATAGATTTGGAAAAGTCGGATTGGTGAAGTCGGCAAAACATATATTAATATATATATATATATATATATATATATAATATTATATATATATTATATTATAATATTAATATATCTATAAGTATATATATATATTATATATATAAATATTATATATATATAGCTATATATATATATCAATAATATACTAATTACATAAAGTATGAGTTACCTTACATTTATTAATGTTATAAAGGTATACATATATATATATTTATTTAAATTAATATATATATATGTATTATATATATTAATATATATATATTATATTATAATATATTATATATATAATTAATTAATATATAATATATATATATATATATTATTATACATAGTAATTATATAATATATATATATATATATAATTATTTCTACTATATATATTATATATTATATATATATATATATATTAATATAATTATATTTATATATATATATATATATATAATATTATATATTATATATAAATTATTAATATTATTAAATATATACTATATAATATAACTATACATAAGATAACATCATATATATATTAAATAATATATATAATAATAATATAATTTATATCTGCTACAAGTATATATTACTATATATATATATATATATATATATATATATATATATATATATATTATATTAATATATATAATATATCTATATATATAATATTATAATATATTATATAATATAATATATATTATATATATATATATATATATATTAATATATATATTATAATATATGCTTATATTAAAAAAATTAGTTAAATAAATAAATTTTGAAATTCCTGGAGGAATTAACTTATGATAGTGGATGGGGAAAGTTACCGGGAGGAAAGCCTTCGGAAAAACGTGAATAGCGGATTCTAAGATGGCGAGATTTACGTACTTGTATTGTGTATAATTTGTTTAACCGGTATGAGGCTGATTCTAAGATAGCGTACGTGGCTCACTGATAATGCAGTAATGTGTTTGTCTATTAGGATATAATATTTTATATTTATTATATATATATTATATTATATATATAAACGATCTAATTTGTCATAATGCGATAGATATCTATTATATAATCAGCCACGCATTCTCCGCTTGGCACTCGGTCATAAGAGTCAACACAGTGTCTCATTGTAAGGATGACCTATCTATAGATGAGAGTATATAATTTGATATGATGTATATATTTCTTAGCAATTAAATCACGCAGTTTTATTGTATAATAGATATAAATAATCCTTGGTGATAATTCTTACATCTTACTAGTGATTTATAAGAGTAATCTTTCATAGGGTTTATTAGTCCGTTCTTTTATAAGCTGACTTGTCTGATGGATAGAGTTAGGGAAAGCTTGCTATCTCGTTCACGGGAGGGCTTCTTGTTCTAATCCTGGTAAGTGAAGAGAATCACTCAAGAGTTATTTTATCTATATACAAATTGAACTGCGGTATAATTGCAATAGTATTTACATCTATACAAATTTTACTCTTTTCGATCTTAGAGTGGTCTCTTACAGTGGGGTTCTGTGTTTGCCTTTGAGCCCGAGTTGCAAGCGGAAATGCGTGGCTGAGGTAACCTGTCCTGACATAGGCGGTTTCTATCACTATTGAATAGAGATCTTTATAGGTTTAGTCGCGGATCTTTTTTATCTTGTCGTGGTCGGTTGGTAACACGCTTGGCATTACGTTCGCGAGGGCCCGGGATTAATCCTGGTAAGTGAAGAATCACTCAGGAAGTAATTTCATATACAAATTGAACTGCGTTTAATTGCAGTATTTTCTTATAACAATTATACTCCGATACTAGCGTGGTCTCTTACATGGGTCTGTGTGCCTTTGACCCCGAGTGCAAGCGGGAATAATGCGTGGCTGAGGTTCTGTCCTGAATAGGCGGTCCCTTATTCCTATTGAATAGAGCAATCTTTCATAGGTTTAAGTTGCGTATCTTTTTTGCTCATCTTGGTCAAGTGGTTACACGCTTGGCATACCGTTCGCGAGGGCCGGGATCTAATCCTGGTTAGTGAAGAATCACTCAAGGAGTTTTATTTTATCTATACAAATTGAACTGCGGTTTAATTGCAGTATTTAATCTATAACAAATTATTCTCCGATCTAGAGTGGTCTCTTACATGGGTCCTGTGTTGTCTTTGCATCTCCGAGTGCAAGCGGAGATGCGTGGCTGAGATATCTGTCCTGACATAGGGAGTCCTTATTCCTATTGAATAGACACTCTTTATAGGTTTAAGTGCGTATCATTTTTTAGCCTTTGTCGTGGCCGAGTGGTAGCACGCTTGGCATACCGTTCGCGAGGGCCCGGGCATCTAATCTGGTAAGTGAAGAATCACTCAAGGAGTTATTTTAATCTATAAAATGAACTGCGGTTTAAATTGCAGTATTACATCTAATACAATTATACTCCGATTAACGTGGCTCCTACTTATCGATAATGAGGTCTTGTGTTTGCTATGACCAGAGTTTGACAAGCGGAAGATTGACGGATAAGTACTGAAGGTAATATGTCTGAATAGGCGGTCTATATTCTCTATTGAATAGAGCACTCTTTCATAGGTTTAAGTCGCGATACTTTTAGGCTTTGTGTGGTATCGAGTGGTTAACTAGCTTATGCATATAACCGTTCGCTCAGTAGGGTCCACGGGAATCTTACATTACTGGTAAGTGAGAATCACTCAGGTAGTTATTTTATATATATATATATATTATATATATTAATATATTATATTATATATATAATATTAATTAATTAATTTATATATATATATATATATATATAATATATATATATATAATTTATATATAATTGTATATACTTAATATAATAATTAGGTATCTATTTCCGATATTTGAGAGTTCGCAAGATAAAGTAGTGATCTGAATCATAATAGTCTTCTTGCGATAGATAATTTTTTTTCCGCTTTTTCCAGAGATCACTTCATTTAATTAAACATAAGAACTGGATTCTTCGAGAGAACTTTTTCTATCAATATTTACGAAAATATTTATAGGTACTTAGCATTTGAGTATAAAAGAAATTGCCATTAAAACATTATTAATTTAATAGATATATATATTTATAATTATATTATATTTTAGAAATATTTTTTTAGTCTGTAATTTATTTCAACATTTAAATTTAATATTAATTTATTATTTATTTTATAATTTTATATGTAAATATTATTTTCGCTAATAAATAACTAATATACTTCGTTGAAGCTACCTAATATTGCTAAAGATGTTCAGCATGTAAAAGCTGACTCCCGTTAATGTCTAATCTAGCATTATATATATAATATATATATATTATATAAAATTATATATTATTATATATATATTATTATATGCATATATATAATATATTTATATATATAATATATTTAATATAATAATATATTATATATATATATACTATATATATAATATAGTTATTAATGATATATTATTATAATTATAATTAAGTATTTTTATATTATGTTTAATATAGTATATATTATATATATATATATATATATATATTTATCTATATATATATTATTAATATTATTATCTATATTTATAATTAATATATATTTATATATATATATAATATATATTATATTAATTATTAATATATATATATTATATATTATTAATATAATTATAATATATTATATATAATATGATTACCGAAGAGGAGATAAGATAATATAATTGTATTTAGTACTTTTAATTAGGATTTGCACAGGCTGATGATATATAGTCATTTATTAAGGAAATGTTTAGTGGCAGGATGCTTATAATTTTAGAATTAATATTAGGTATAGTTGTGGTTAGGTGACTTCTTTATCGAATTGAATTTGATATGTATTAAAGAGAGTGATAATTTAAGCCCTTTGTAACCCCCGACCAGTGAGTTGTTTATGAATGTGTGCATCTTCATTTTATACGTGTTCTGCATATGTTTGTTATTATATTAATAAATTTTTGTATAATGATCAACGGGTAGGTTATGAAAGAATTAGTAGGTGGGGGTGGCATGGGGCGGAAAGCCGTCTCATTAGAATGAATAGACAACAATGACAATCAGAAGTAGAGAATGCTAAATGAGCGAATCCAATTATGGTGTAATTATTGACAGTGATTTTGGTATGATCGCTTTTGTGTGATAGGCAAATTTTGATGTAGCTTTGAGGAGTAAATGTGTAAGAAAAAAAAGAGAATTATGAACAGGAAGTAGTATTAAGAGAGAAATTTGGTATAGGCTTAAATCTCTTATGTTATATTGTGAGAGGGGTGTGAGATGAAGTCGAGGCTCGCGGGTCATTATGTAATTGGATATTGTATGAGTAACTGGTAGTTCAAGTTGGATAAGAGGTTTGATATATATACTTGGAAATTATGATTGATTGAGTGGATAGATGGCGAGGGTACGCGGGGACAATGGGGGACGTTTTCCATACGGAGCTCTCGTTAGGGAAGGAGGGGGTTGTGATGGATGGGAACAAGTTGGCGTCGCAATTCTATTACCTATACCCTAATTACAATATAACTCAGATGAAGCCGGTGGGTCCTTACGAGAGTATGCTGCCTCTACGGACGGGGGTATTAGTCCTACCTACGTGAGTAATTACTACCGGATATGGTACTGAGAGACGACTAGATTCGCGTGTCATCGGTGCAGAGATAAATAGGTATTACGCAATTTGGTATATACTTGTTGCTATAAAATGAATACAAGATTATATAAAGTCTATTTATTTTAACCGTAACGCATAAAATGTGGTTAAAATAGTCTTATCTGCTAGGCTGCTCATATGGTATTTCTGATAGAAAGAATTATTCTAACAATAAATGAGGAATTTGAATTTCTGCTTTTTATATATTGTGTTTTTGTGAGTTTATATGTGTATATGCAGTTATTCTACTCTAAATTTGAAGTACAGGATTCCAAAAATGCGCTATACGCTTTATCTCGCCGGTTAGTCTGTCTGATTGAGTTGTGTTAGAGATTGGTATTAATGTTGTTATTTATAAGACATGTTTCGTTCGCTCGTCGAATGAAATGATGCTGTGTTATAAGCGTCGTTCAGAATGTGACTCTCTTCCGCAGGTGGTGTCCCGTCAATTGAAACCAGTGTGTTAAAGTGGGTAAGGTGATATTGATGGGAGCTCGTTTCTCTTTCTTGGGGCTGCCATCACGATATATGGCGAGAAGAACGTATATAATGAAGTTATATAGTGAATTGACGAGATTATTGTTGAGGGGTAGATGTGGCCACTCATGGTAAGTGGAAGGGAACTACTTAGTGGGGGAGGGAAATTCTTGCTACTAGGAGCCGGGGCGGGGCGGTTAGCTAAAAATTAGTATGGTTAGTACAATATACATATTATTAGCTTAATATACTAGGATAAAATATATAATTAAATTAATTAATTTCAAGTTAATTAATAATTTTAATTATTAAAATGTATGCATTACGATTTACATGTATCTTTTAATTATTAAATTCTAGATATAGAAATTTTAGAAATAATTGTAGATGATTGCTAGTGAGATATTTCATGAAAATACAAGTATTATATATATATTATATATATATATTTGGGTAAAGTTCTATATTTGTAAATAGTGTGATTTCGTTAGCCACTGAGTTGGCTGCTTGACTGTCTTGGGTGATAATGGCTTTGATAAGTCATTATAGGCAATGATCCAGTATCAAGCAAGCGCTCGGCTGGCTGAAACAACTGTAATTATAAGAACACGATAGTGATATATATATGAATTATATATATATATTATATTAATATATATATATATATATATATATATATATATATATATATATATATATATTTATATATATTATAATTATATATATATATATATTATATATATATTATATAAATTAATTAATTTATATTTTATAATTATTAATATAATTTTTGTGGAAATGATGGAATTATCCGGTAAATATTTTGATTTTCTTGAAGACTTATTATTATTATTATATATATATATTATAATACTTAAAAATAATATAATATTCTTAATTTTTAACTAATAATTATATTTATTGTTATTATTTTCCTGATTCGTTATATGAATATGTATTATATATATAAATATTTCGGGAATATTTTTAATATAAAACTCGGGAAAAATTATATATATATTTAGACTAATACTCAATAAATTTTAATTTGAATCATAGTAATAACCAAATAAATTATAATATTATATATATAATAATATATATATATATATATATTTAGGAATGGTTATATATATATTGCATACAATTTATAACAATATAGTGAGTAAAGAATTTCGGTAACTATACAATTATCTTTATCATTCTAACCTTGATATCGGTTTGAATCTAACGTTACATGTTTCGAAATAATCAGGTGTAATGGATACGATGATAACGCCAGGATGATCGAAACATCAACCTACATGGTAGGTGGGTCTCGCTTAGATATAGTGCCAGGCCTAAGGGCTCAGATCGGGGATCGTCGTGCGTTGCAAAGGAAATTGAAGAATCCTAACTAACCGACTGGTATCGTGTGTTGGGGAACGAAAACGCTTCAATACTCATAATCAGAAATGGATCGTGGTTGCAGTCGCAAAAGCTAGAGTCGCATAACCTGAGAATTAATACTCTTATGATAAGTGAGCAAAATTTTCGGGTATAACTGGTGGTGTATATGTTTAATGTATATTGCAAGATAGAAAAAGAATAAGACTAAGTAGTTATAATTCACTATTATCAAACTTGCGTATTTATCTCTCTAACTCATTTTCTTTTCCATATGTACATTTTACGATAATATAACACTAGTACTACCCAGTCTTAGTGGTGAGAGAAGGTGGGTGATTAATGATGTGATTGATAGTTAGATGGATGATTGAGATGTAATGAATGACATTAATATGATTATGAGATGATGATATGAGATGATGATATGAGATGATGATATGAGATGATGATATTTTATATATATTATATATATATATATTAATATATATTAATATATATTATATACTATATATTATATTTATAACGTTAACGTTTAACTCTTTCAAATTTATTTTGGACTCCTTAAAGATAAGAATGATTTCATGCGAAAGTTAATTTTTTGACCTAACGCAATATTGTATAGCGTATAAAATATTAGTATAATATGTTTCTTTTATTACAATACTAACTTGTGATTGTATAAATGATAAATAATGTTATTTCTCGTCACCATTATGTATTCATTTTTACTATAGTCACTTCTGAATTCTGCTTATTCGCTTGATTTCAACTAACTTTCATAACTCTCACG
This sequence comes from Trachelipus rathkii, assembly GCA_015478945.1. Lineage (NCBI taxonomy): Eukaryota > Metazoa > Arthropoda > Malacostraca > Isopoda > Trachelipodidae > Trachelipus > Trachelipus rathkii. The sequence continues at coordinate 31,467 of JABUQX010117985.1, forward strand.
ACAAACCATACATACATTTTTCCTAAATGATATTATATATTTTATATTTTATATATATGACATATTACTATATTCATCCACCGCTAACGGAAAGAAAGCTCAGTCCGGCTTATTTTTTGAATATTTAATAAAAGATCCTATGTCCTCCTAGTAGACAATAATAACACTATAATTACCCTATATGACACTATATACGACATGAACATAGTTTTTCTTCTAATTTTAATTAAATAGTTCATCAGCAATCAAATTCGAGGGTTAGTATAAAACGAACATTTTTATTGTTAAATATAGCTACAAAAATATTAATTGAAATAATATATAGTATATTATATAACTATACAACTTTTCACAATCAACATATTTTTAAACTAAAATTGATATATAACAACTAAACTCTATAATATAACATAAAAAAATTTTTAGGATAAAAAAGTTAAAACCTTTTACTCAGTACCACATCATCAAAGGCATAAAATAGACGAGCAATAAGACAGGGTATGGAACAAAGGGTGGTCAGAAAATATAACTGATTCAAATTATAGAAAATACTACCTCATATTTATATATAAATATTAAATATATATCTATATATATAATTATATTAATATTAATTATATATATATATAACTTATACTATTATATATATATATATATATTATTATATATATATTATATATATTATAAATATATATACTACTATTATTTATATATATAACTATGTATATATATATTATGTATAGTATAATATAATATAATGATATATATATTATATAATATAGCTATATATATTATATTATATATTTTAAGATAGAAAGAGAGAGAGATGAAGAGAGATAGAGAGAGAGAGATAGTAAGAGAAGAGAGATAAGAGATGAGAGAAGAGAGAGAAGAGAGTAAGAAGAGAGAGAGAGAGGGAGAATGAGAGCGAGAGAGTAGTAGATGAGAGAGTAGAGTAGAAGATGAATGGGTAGATAAGTAGAGAGAGAGTAGAGAAGAGAGAGATTATTTATTTGAATATTTTTCAGGTTAACTCTCATATTCTCAATTCATATGTATTAATTTATGTATTTTGGACGGTGTGGTTCGCTCGTAGCGATAAATTACTTTACAAATGTGCAATTTCATAAATTAAGGCTGTAATATGAAATAACTGAACCTCTGATACTTTACAGTCAATACTCAGTATTCATTATGCAGTAACAGTAATTATATTTATTATTTTATATCAATTTTACAATTTTATTAGTTTTTTTTAAGTAGTCATCTGTTAATTATATTCTTCATTAATAATGAGATCTACCAGTTGGCAGCCAATCTGTATATATTTATTTTATTTACTTATTATTATAGATAATTAATTAGTTATTAATAAGATATGAAAATAAACAATATATTTGTACAATATCAATTTTATCTATAAATTGATTTGTATAGTTAATACTGGAGTTAATTTTTCACCTCGATACTGAAAACGATATTCTTCTTTATATTGAGTATTGTATAGTCCATGATAACTCTACATTAATTAATTCTTCTAGTGTTAATATCGCTATATATATCATCCTGATTATATAATACTTCATTGATACTGTTATATTTTATTATTTAAATGATCTGCTCTTTTAGTATAATATTACTTATTAATTATTATAATTATACTATTTATGTTTAATATATATGATTTATAAAATAATGTTATAATATATAATATATATTTTTTTATAAAATTTTATACTCTTAATATTTACATAAAATGCAATCATAGAAATTATAATTTATATAATATATATATATATATATATATATATATATATTATATATATTTATATATATATATACTATATAATATAATACCAATCTCGCCTAATTATTAATAATTTGGCGACCTAGACTAGCATTATTTCTAAATGGGTTAAAAGCGTTTTATTTATAATAGCTAAGCTATTCTTACTTTAGTAGTTCATTATTGACATTTTCAAATATTTTTCTTCAAATTCCTTACATGAAACATTATGGGAGTGATGTGTTGCAGTCGACTAAACTTTCGCATAATATATAGAGTAATGAAACATATTATACTGTCGATACGTAACATTAAATTGAAACGTAGTTGCTAGCATAGATGGTTTGAGATAGTATTACATATATATTTCTTTGTACAGAATGAATAACATGAGTGAAGGAATGAGTCGCTACTCTGATAATATTAATATATATATATATAATATGAATGGGTGGTAATGTATATATATATATATTATAGTTTGTTATATTATAGTAATACCTACTTCTATTATAGCTTGAAGAAGATGTATGTTGAAAGAGTGAGCATATATGTATGCGATTAGAATTGGCGTTTCGTTTTCACCGGGTAGGGTACTGCTTTTAGTGATCTACTCATCAGTGGTTGGTCGAAGCCTCCTTTCTACTACCATACACAATCGCCACATTATATCCCCCTCAATGATGACTATTATAGCTGAGAGCACACTTCTGCTCTTAGTAGCACCTGGAGGACTGATTGGTCAGTATACTGTCAGATTGAGAGCTAGATATAGTGTGCACATCATTAATAAAGCTAACTGAAGAAGGCTTCTGTACATACTGTTTCTTACGTTGCAGTTTGGTCTGCTACATAGCAATATGAGATAGACTACAGTACAGGCGTTACGTATAGAGATGATATGAAAGAGCAGACGCCACGCAGAAGAAACTATTGAATTGTATGTAATGTCACTATAATATAATTATTATAGCCGTGTTATAGACGAATTGTGAGTTAATAACAACTCTATGCAACTGATAAATTAGTCCATTTAACTCTATATAATCAGGCGACAAACTTTATGAGTAGAAAGATGGTGAAATGCTGGCTGGTGTTCGTTATGTGCCACTCAGTGGCACTAGTCCACTTCCGGTGGTCTACACAATATGTAATAATGGGTGGTTAAGTAGTATGTCTTGAAAGAATAGCACCTTCATTTAGTACTGATAGACTACGATGATATGTGAAGAAGAGTGAGTCCATTGTTCGCGAGTTAGAATTGTAGCTTTTCAGTCTATACCCCAAGGGTGTCTGCTTATATGGACTTACTCTCAGTGGTGGATTCACACAGCCTCCTTCATATCCACATTAACGTCTAATTGTATTAATATGTATAATATACTATATATAATGATTATATAACTATTAATATATATATTATATATATATATTATTATATATATATTATTATATATTATTATATATCATATATATAATTATATATATATTATTAATATATATAATATATATATATTTTATTATTATATATATATATATATATAATATATATTATATTAATATATATAATTATATATTATAATATTATATTATATTATATTATTATATATATTAATATATATAATTATACTATAATTATATTATATATATAATTTAATATAATATATATATATTATATTTATATTATTATATAACATATATAATATATATGGTATATTAAAAAGTTACTTAACGCCACACGAGTAAGTCTAAGTGATAGCTCAATATCTGCGACGTCTACGATATATATATCAAGGAGACAGGTGACAGACGGTTAAAGATATATCCTGTGTTATAATGACTTGTGAGGCTTAAAATTATGTTTGAGGGGTAAAATTTTGTATTGAGAAAGGAATTTTCAAAAACACAACAAAAAACAAAAAAAAACAAAAAAAGTTGTTGCACACCGATCTATGTGTCTATTACCTAGATCTCTGTTAGACTCTCACTCTTGGGGCTGAAATGCTCTCACCTTTTTTTGAGATAATGTGTACCTCTCTCAATATTGTTCTAAGTTCCTCGCGACCAAAAAAATCCATGTTGGTCTTGCAATGCGTTGGATTATAATAATGAGGGTCTTTGGTATGTATATTGCAGTATATATGGATCCAAGCTAATTAATTTTATTGATAGAATTACGCGTAAAGTGTTTTTTTAGGAGATAGACATTTCTGGATTTTTGTGTATAGATAGCCAAACTTTTGGTAGAACCTCGAAGATTATGTTTTATTGTTTAATCACCAAATTTTTGAAGCAGATCTCAGCACGCTTAGGTTAGGCTAATTGTTATTTGCGGTGTAAACGCGGCTAGGTCTAGACGTCTATGGTGAGTGTGTTGTTCAGAACTTCACGTTTTACGGGCGAAGGGTTGCGTTAGGTCTCAGGGTGGATGGTCTAGTTATGATATAAGTCTTCGCCTTTCATGTGACTTGTATTTTGTCTATGTTAATGTTATGTTGTGTTATGTTAAATGGTCCTCTATGTTTTATATATGGCTTATCCCGTTATATTAATTTTTTTAGAGTGTTATATACGCTTGGTTAGGTTAGGGTTGTATTGTGTTGTCAGCGTTGTGATGAGTTAGTTTTGATTGGTGTCTAACGTTTTTGTTGTTCTCTGAGTTCCATGAAATTTTGTGATGTTGTTATCTAATAATTATGTTTGTACACCTTGTCATATACCAGTTGAGGTCTAAATTTTGGCTACCATTGAGTAATTATTAGGCATATATGATACCCTTTATAGTCTCCTTGGGTTCAATTTTGGTACCCACGGAAAATACTTTTTTGGGATACTTACTTTGGTCTATTCCATGGGTCATTTATTATTTGTACCCTACGGATATGTATTTTCGACGCATGATATGATTCTGTTACTCTGTTTTATGTGTTGTATTCTCAGGTGTTCGATTATGTTATTGTTTATTTTGCTCTAATGGTTAAATTTTTCATAGCTCATAATTAGGTTAGGCCTTTGGTATTTTTAGGTCATATGGTGGTATGCAGATTTATATGACGGCCCGGTAATTTAGGTTATTTGTTTATTGTTGCCTCTGACTCTCGTTAGGTGTCATAAGATATATATAATTATTATTGATTGTTATACCTTGTTTGAATATCCACCTGTCAGTAATACCATGGGTTCAAATTTTGACCTACACGGTAATTTTGGCTACCTACTTTGGTATTATGCTTAACTGTGAGTCTAAATTTATTTGGCCCACGAAATTTTCGATCACAACCCTTTCGGTATTCCTAATGGAGTCTAATTTTTGACCCACGGTATATTTTTTGATCTTCCTTATCTATATATTAGGGCTTCAGTCATACTTATTTATATTTTGATGTCTTTACTCATTGTTTTGTAACCATGATATTTCTGGCTTATTTTACCTAGTTGCCTATAATATATATACCGTGGGTTCATTAAATATATTTGAACCAATTAAAATATGAATGGCATATAATTACACTAATACACTATGTAACACACTTTATGTGATAGGGCGAAACTTAAGCATATAACCGTATATGATAACTAGTTGCCATAGTCTTTACCTTGGTATATGATGCTCCAATGGAATAATTTAAAGATGTGACCGGTCATAGGTCGACATTTATGTATTGAATAACATATAAAAAATATGGTCTATTATTAGGGAGATGATATACTTTCTAATCGAATCAACAAGAACTTCAACTACAAGCTCATAAAACTATGTAAAGTGAGCCTTATGCTATGGCTTATACCCTATACCTAAAACTCAGTACTTAAGACGTTACACTATAAGGAAGAATGCTCATATAGTGTTTCCTCTCATGTAGATCAAATTCCTAACTAACAAACTAAATGAGTGTAAACTTAACCTTAACCTAGGCTCGAGCACCTAACCTAGGGTCGCTAACATAACTATCGTACACAACTAGACTGAGTGCCTAATGCTAGTGACTACCTAAAATTAACATAGAGCTAACTGCTCAAGCTATGAGTGCATAATACCTAGAGTGCCCCTAAAGTGCAGCTCGACCACCATTAGTGCAAGGGTGCATGTAGATCTAACACTATAGTGCCAAGTACACGAATCGGCAGGTGGCGAGTGGCTGTTTTGGGTTTCATAGCCTTTCTAGCTATTTTGATGCTCATCTGAGCCCGAAGTGCACCTAAATATATGGGGTCGATCCTACCTTAGGTAAATGGAGTTGTTAAACTGGATAGCGATTTCTGCATCTCTGTCGGATCGTATTGGACTTAAGCTTCACCTTTTTAAAATAAGGGCGCATAGTACTAAGAATTGTCTCTAATCATATCGTGAATGAGATGATTCAGAATCTGTATTTTGCTACATCATCTTATACCACACTATGGTAACTATATTATATAAGCTGACTATACATTCATCACATAGACACTTATACATTTAATAAACCTAAATAATATATATACTAACTTACACTACAATACACCTATCATACACGCATTGAATTAGCAACTTTACATACTTCACTTCACACACGTCGTATATATTTTGAAGCTATTAAAACTTTTAGATTAGCCTTCAGACATATAAAAATTAGGCCTCAGCATTGATGCCCACACTTTATGTATATATTAGCTATAATATATATCTACCCATCAAATATGCCATCTCAGACATTGATTGCATCAACTTTGGAAGGTTCGTCTTTATGAATGCACGTCATTACTTTTGAATGCGTCATCTTATGAGATACATCTATTATTAGATGACCATCTTTAGATAGAAATCTAAATAATTATATTTGTATCTATAATTTTTGTCTACTATTGTACATTAAGATTTGTATTATATAATGTTAAGCCTAATGTTATAAGTGATTATCTATAACTACTATAAGTAGAGACTGAAGCAGCAATGACTCTAACGGTCTACGCAAAGCTTAGATAGTCCATATTACGGAAATATACCTCACTTCAAAGAGTAAAGCTAACTTCAAAAAGTTAAAGGCAAGATTTTAAGAGGGTTAAGAGTCGAATCGACAATAATAATAACATAACTAAATGTATTAATAAGTCAAATATAATGATACATACTTTTGAATCTTCATTGATTCCATAACCAAAACGCTGTATATAAATTCTTTTATTAAACTGAACGTATACATATATGTAACACATACCTTTTTTTATATTAGCTTATACGAATAGGAAAGTTATGGTGACGCAATTAGAGCAGTGATGTTGTCTATTAACACTGTAGTGTCTGTGTATTATATCACGTAAAAATGATGTACCCTTAGATTGTAATTTTAGTAAGCATTGTGTGAAAGAGTCAGGGTCTCTCGTCAGTCTCATCGCGTGTTGAATGTCGGTTACTCTGTGTGACTCCTCATATGTTGTCGGCTTCGAGTTATTGATAATGACTACTTATAAACTTTCTGACTATAGTAAATAAAATGACTTAACTCTTACCATATAGTTAAATTATTAACATCATTAGCATGCTCTAATCTGTGTGCTAATATAAGCTGCTCCTCTCTTCGTGTTTGTGACTCTTTAGTTATTTATCACACTGTCGCGCTCTTGTGTGGGCCTGGGTTGCACAAGTGTTGACACTCGCTTTAGTGAGTATTTTCGATATTATAATCAATTTGATGTTTTTTCTTTATTCTAATCTTATATTTTATATTAGGGTATGTTCCAAACGTCCTAGTCGGAGTCTTTGTTCTATTTTTAATGTTTGTTTTAATAAAATCTAAATATCAATTTGTATTGTAAGTAGCTTGTTAATTCAAAGATAAACAAGTACTTCACACTAAGGATAGATATTATCTCGGGTTCTAAGATAATTAAGAAAAATTAATTTGATGTAGATATTAGTTACTCGTCTTCGATGTCATATTATTTGTGAGTAATAGTATATTTCTTCTGGCTCTCTCCTCTGTAAGATTTGATTATAGTTCATTAATAAGACATTCATGAATTAATCGATACACTTTTCGACAAATGATTGCGGACGTTAATAAAATGGCGTAAGTAAGAGTGTTGAAAACCTAAGTTGGATGAAGTGTGAATTTGGCGATTCATCTAAATTACACAACTATTAAACATAAAACTCACTTAAGATTTGTGGTTAAGATCTAACTAGACTCTAGAAATAACGTCTTAAACTTAAGTATATTTATACGTATCGTATATGCGTTATATTTTATGTTATTACTTTAATTCTGTATCTTAGAACTTTGTTTGACTATGTAGGACAATCAAATAAACATCTCTTGACTGTTGCACAAGAAACTCTATGATCTTATTTAACTCTCGATGTACGGTAAGAATTTTATTTTTAAGCATTATTAGAACTCTGGACAATTATAACTACTGGTTAATGGTCTAGATTATACCTGTCGATGAGCTTTCTCTGCATTATATTTTATATTATGATTTTTTTTAAATATTTTTGTTTTTATATAATTATTTTATAAGACATTTTTTCTTAAGTTTTCTCTCCAACTTTATATGTTAAAACAATATTACTTTGTTGCAAGTTGTTTATAATAAATCGAAGAGTTGTGTTTGACAGGGGTCAGTGCTTGGACCACTACTCATATATATAAATTATTATATTGATATGTAATGAAAGTAAACTCCATCCATCACTCATTGTTCTCGCTATGATATATAAAGCATTTATTTTTAACGATTTTTAAATTATGTCTCATATTTCTGAATTATTATGGTATATTTTTAAAACATCTTAAGTCTTTTATTTACATTACCTTTAATAAGTACTAGTTAAAGCACTAGACTATAAAAACAATAGAGGTGTTATGATTACTACGTAAACATTACTTATAGGAGTGATATTGTAACGGTTAACGCGTTTGTTATTTTCATAAGGTATCACTTGGCGTATCCGGGGATGAAGATATCTGCATGGGGTAACGTGGGCATTTTTAAGATCTTTCGTATTAGCTGCTTTACTGCTTTATACTTCTATTGTTTTATTACTGCTTTATAATTAACTTATCTGTTTATGACTGCTTTTACACTTCGCTGTTACTTGCTTATTTAACTTTATCTGTGACTTTTGACGTGTATTTAACTTCTTAGCTTTATCTAATAAGTGTTTATATGACCTCATAATTATTAATATTTTAATCATTTATGTATAATATTTTTTTATATTTTAGTTTTAATATACTAATCTTGTTTATCGTAATTTTTTTATTATATATTTAATTATTTTTTTTATTTTTAATTATTTATTTTTAGTTTTGGTATATTTTATTTTATTATTATGTTATATGTTAATATATATATATTAGTGGTATATATATACTATATAGTAACGAAAAGCATAAAGACGAGTATTTTAATAATTAAATAGGTACCTATTGTATGTGTATGGAAAGCTTGTTTTATTATATTACCAATCTGTAATTTTAGAATACGTTCCAATTTGAGTAATTCTTAGGCTATCTTTTTGTTTAAAATTAGAGCTCTTCGTTTTATAGAAGATTTTAAAGCGGTTGTTTTTTCTTTAAATATATAGATCGATCACTTCGTCCATTAATGCATTATGTTCACTTAATTTTTATGTATGATTAATGCAATAGCCACTTAAATGACGCTATATAGCTGGAATTAATATCAACTATCAGATCATCAGACTCATTCGATATCAAAATTTTCAAGAGAACTGCCACAAGCGTCACATATTTCGTACATATTTCGGAAAAGGGGCATAAAGATTCATTTGGATTTACGATTATTTATGGATTATAGAATGTTAGGAGACTAGCTCGCTAAACTTATAAGTTTGACGATGAAAATGATCGTCATTCGTCCGCTGGGTAATAATTTTACGTATTAGAGATCAGAGAAGCGTAGAATTTCTAAATGACTTCAATTATTATTTAGCTATTATTTTGTTGGTTGTTTTCTTTAATCTATGATGCAAAATTGCGTCTGATTTTGAGTTTGAACATAAAATCTTAATAAAAAACGTACATAGAATTTATTTCAATTTATTTAATAACTAAAAAATATTGGGTAGGAACTACCTACCCGGCCTACCTACCCTATATATACGCCCTGATATATATATATCTATAAATTAATAATTTTAATATAAATTATATAATATATTTTATATTATATATATATATATAGTATATTATATATATTACTATGCTTTTATATAATATCGTATATGTATCTTGTGGCTGCGGGTGTAATTACAAAAAAATAAGGCGAAATTAGATATAATTTAGTAGGGATTAAAGATAAGAAGATTTTAGCTGTATTGGGAAGGTTGCATTATATATATATGAGAGAGAGAGAGAGAAGGAGAGAGAGAGAAGAGAGTGAGAGAGAGAGGAGATGAGAGGAGAGGAGAGAGTAGATGAGAGAGAGAGAGTTAGGAGGAGATTATGAGAGATGATGTTGAGTTTTATTCACAGAAGGAAATGTACTAAGTAGCTACTATATTATACAGACCGAATTCTATCTACTACTCTATTCTACTATTACTACTTTGTATTGTATATTTATTATTAATAATATTATAATAAAATATAATTAATTAATAATAATATAATTAATAATAAATATAATAATAATAATAATAATAATTAATAATATAATAATAATAATAATAAGTAATAATAATATTTATAATATCCAATAATAATAATATATTAATAATATATAATAAGGGATTAGATATATTAATGAAGTATATAATAATAATCAATGATAATATAATGATATATATAATAATAATAATAAAATATATATATAATAATAATAATAATAATAATATGAATTCTTATACATAATATATATAATGAATAATAATATAATATATAGTAAATAATAATTATTAATAAAATAATATAATAATAATAATAATAACTAATAATAATATAATATAATAATTTATAAAAATATAATAATAATAATAATAGATATAATAATAATAATAATAGATATAATATAATAATATATAATATTTAATAATAATATAATTATATATATGATAATAATAATAATAATTAAAACGGAAGTAATTCGATTCAATTAAGAAAAAATATTGAGAAATTATAACAACAGAGACGATAGATTGAAATTAAACGGTGCAAGGTAAGAAAACGAAGGAGAGCTGACCCGGAACAGGAAATAATTAGAGGAAAAGTAAGGGACAAACAAGAACGGATAATAAGAATAATTGGGAGATCATTAAGGACACGACCTGAAGAGGAAAAATGAGAAAGCGACAAGTGGAGCAAACGGGAACAAGTGAAGCGACAGACGGGACAGGGTGGGAGGACATATGGGAACAAAGTGAAAGGACAGACTGACAAAGTGTAAGGAGACGGGGCAGTAGAGGAAGACAGGCAACATGTAGGAAGACGGGAACAAAGGAGGCAAAGATGCACGTAAGTGGAGGAAGACGGGAAGAGTGGAGACAGACGGGCAAATGTGGATTAACAAGAACGGGGACAAAGTGGACAGATTGGACAAAATGGAGATGAACGAGACTAAAGTGAGGGGACGATAAGAGAAGGCAGACGGGAAAAAGTGAAGGGCAGATGGGACAGTGTGGAGGACAAATGGAACAAAGAGGAGGGCAGACGGGACACAGTGGAGAACATACCGGACAAAGTGAAGGACAGACGGGACACAGTGGAGGGCAAACGGAACAAAGTGAAGGACAGACCTGACAAAGTGGAGGGCAGACGGGGCACAGTGGAGAACATACAGGACAAAGTGAAGGACAGGCGGAACAAGGTGGAGGACAAACAGGACAAAGTGTAGGACAGACGGGACAAAGTGGAGGACAGACGAGACAAAGTGGAGGATAGACGGGACAAAGTAGAGGACGCACAGGACCAAATAAAAGACAGACGGGACAAAGGGGGGGGCAGACGGGACAAAGTGGAGGGCAGATGGGACGAAGTGGAGGACAGGGGAGACAGATAAATGAATAACTATGACTAACAGAAAGACAGACTGGACATACACAAGAACATACAGTATAAAAATAATCAGAAAGGACAGATATGACATAGAGAATATCTTATAAAACAGAAAGGAAAAGCATGATAACAGACATAACAGACAGAAAAGGAAATTTAAGAACAGATAGAACATACAGAAGGTCAAATAGGAGAACAGATGGAGCAGAAAGAAGAATGGAAGAGGAGAATATACAATAAACAGAGACGGAAAAACAAAAACAGATAGAACAGACAGAAAGACAAACAGAAGGAAAAATAAGAGAGGCAGAAGGATCAACAAGAGAAACGACTGGTACAAACAGAATGAAATACAGATGAACAGGTAAAGCAGAGTGAAGAACAAACAGAACAGACAGAAGATCAAATAAGAAAACAGAAAGAAAGGCAAAGAGAAAAACAAACAAGACAAACAAAAGTATTAACAGGAGAAGAAACGGATAAACAGAACGACAAGTAGGAGAACAGAAAAAAGAACGGAAATGACCGCAGATGGACAAACAGATGGGTGATAAATAGAACAGAGAGAAGGACAAACACCAAAAAAAACAGGAAATACAGAATGAAAAATATTAGAACAGACAAGAGAGGGAGAAGGACAAACAAGAGATCAGATAGAACAGACAGAGGGTTAAACAGCAAAACAGACAGGACAAATATTAGGACAGATAGGAGAGGCAGAATGACAAACAAGAGATCAGAAAGAACAGACAGAAGGACAAACAGCAAAACAGACAGGACAGACAGAAGGAAAACTTGAGAAGAGAGGCAGAAGGACTAATAAGAGATCAGAGAGAATAGACAGAAGGACAAACAGCAAAACAGACAGGACAGACAGAAGGAAAATTTGAGAACAGAGAAAAGAGGCAGAAGGACAAACAAGAGATCAGAGAGAACAGGCAGAAGGACAAGCAATGAAAACTGAAATAAATTTGCAGAAATAAGATAGGAAAATATTTAAATAATGCATAAACATTGGTTCGAGAGGAAAAAAATGTTGTGAGAGTCCCTGTGAGGGAGATGGGATGAGGGGAGGGAGAGGGAGAATTTAGGAAGAGATTGGAGTGAGGGAGGGGGAGAAGTGAGAATGAGGGCACCCTTATTTGAGCATTGGATGATAAAAACGAGTGAAGAAGAGGATTCATGATATCGAATTGTTGAGAAGAGCTGTTGTGTCCTTTTTGAACGTTATATTTAATGAGGGAGAGAGAGAGAGAGAGAGAGAGAGAGAGAGAGAGAGAGAGAGAGAGAGAGAGAGAGAGAGAGAGAGAGAGAGAGAGAGAGATGATGTAAGAATTAAAAAGAGAAAGATGATGAGAGAGAGAGAGAGAGAGAGAGAGAGAGAGAGAGAGAGAGAGAGAGAGAGAGAGAGAGAGAGAGAGAGAGAGGATAGAGAGAGAGAGAGAGAGAGAGAGAGAGATAAAAAGAGAAAGGTAGTGAGAGAGAGAGAGAGAGAGAGAGAGAGAGAGAGAGAGAGAGAGAGAGAGAGAGAGAGAGAGAGAGAGAGAGAGAGAGAGAGGTAGTGCTATAGTAACAGATGGAGAGGATTGAAGTGAGAGAGCAATATAAATCGAAGAGATGGAAAATGATCAAGATTAGAATGGGAGAGAAAAAGACTGAGAGAGAGTAAGAGGAAGTGAGTGAGAAAGTGAGAGTGAGTGAAAACAAAAGAGAGAGAATATTGAATCTGAACTCTCTTTTCGCACACGCACAG
>JABUQX010117985.1:50000-57500 GCA_015478945.1 Trachelipus rathkii
GCTATACAGCAGTATATACATATAGAGAGCATGATATAGTAAGGTTATATATATATATATATATATATAGATATATATATATATAAAGATACATAAATACATACACGTATTCATACATAAATCCATAAGCATGTATATACAAATATAAATTGTAAGCAAGACTATCAAAACAACCTTCTTAATTAACTATTTATTTAGTACTACGACAACTTCAATGCTATACTTCTTATATATATAGTCTTTTAATAGTGTGAAGCTCCAAAACTCCACACACGCCCCCCTGATCTAAAGATCAATTTTCTCCCCCTAGTAGATTATACCTTAAAAAATTAGTATCTCTCCTTGTTCTTTCACCTTTCGGCTCATAATTACCAACTTCTTCATTGGGTAAAACCACCTTTCTCACGTCCAAAACATTCCTCGCCATCCCGTCGACATCGATATTCCATTTAGAATTCACCTTCGTTACGTATCCCTTATTCCATTTTGATGTACAGATACTCTTTCCTGGCTTAACCCACACTTCCTCCCCTACTTTATACTTTGATTCTATATCCTCACCCACAATAGTTTTTTTATCCTCATCAGCAATCTGATATTTCCAATCATAATTAAAAATCCCTTTATACGGTATAGACTCTTCCTTTAAACCATCTTTTGGTGATATATTGTACCAAAATACAGCTTCTAAAGCAGATATATTCGCTTTTTCCGCAATCCTTTTTATCGTACGGTGATTTCTTTCGACTATACCATTTCCTTCCGGTCTATATGCCGCTCTAAACACCTTTTTTATCCCCCATTTTCTACAAAATTCATCCACTTTTTCACTCCTAAACTGCGTACCGTTGTCCATTAATAGCTCATCAACTCTCCCCCTTTCTAAAATCACCTCTTCTATTTTTCTTTTAATTTCTTGCCCTGACTCTGAAATCAATTCCTTCCAAATACAAAACCTACTTGGGCCACAATCAACCATTGACAAAAATATTTTCCCCTTAAAATGAGTTATATCTATCGCAACCCTAGACCAATTTTCTTCTTTATCTAAACTACCTTTCTCAACTCTATCGTAATTTATTGGGTCAATTGATTGACATTGAATACATTCTCTTACACATTTTTTCACATCTCTCCGCCTTACATCTTTGTCTACCATCCTAGCTAAAAACAAAGTTTTCTCAATACCTTGATGGTGTCTATTATGAAGTTCTTTTAATTCCTCAAATGATAATAGACAAACATTATTATTTATCAGCTTATTTTCCTCTCCGATAAGCCATTTTCTCCTTATTCTCGAGATACTATCCGCTTTATTTTTTTCCGAAGGCACAAATTCTAATTTCAAATTAATACCTAATTCTTCGATCAACTGTTTTATGGTTGCCAATCTTCTTTTTATTAATATTTCTGCTGCTCCCTTAGTTTTTATTCTTTCTTTACCACTTATTGTTGTTCTGATCCAATTAATCACAGTAGCAGAATCCGATTTTACTTCAATATCCGTTAAGTCCCATTTTATCGCTAAATTAATTCCCTTTATCACTGCCTCTAACTCTGCAACATTAATGTGTGAATAATCTCCTTTTTTCCTTAACCAAGCCCCGTCTTCCACAATTTTTCCATTTATTTCCAAGATGATGCCCATACCCACATTACTCGCATCACACCATACTGTTCCTTTTTTAGAATCGTCAATATTCCAATATCCCTTCACTGGATCGTCTTTATTTATTTCTTCAATAATACTTTTTATCATTTTCAGCACATTCTCATCGATATTTTCATTCCAATTCTCCGTTTGAGATATTCTTTTCACATAGCTACAAGCTAATCTTGCCCATCCCGCAACAGGGTAGTGACCTACGATACTACCGCATATCGAAAACAATTCCTTTTTTTACATTATCCCCTTCTTTGATATTCGGAATTTTATTACCTCTTCTGAATTCTAAATTGCCCTTTTTTCCTTTTATTATTTTCAATCCTAACACTCGACCATTTTCTACAGATTCAGGACTTTTCGCTACTAACCCAAACCTCTTTAGATGATTTACTACCTCCGCCGCACTCACAATTGATTCATTAACAATAATATCATCTATATAATTACTTGTCCCCTTTTCTATCTTACTATCCATTTTTAACACTTCTTTTAAAATCCTATTCATAATTCTTGGTGCCGAATTCAAACCAAATCCCATTCTAGTCAAAGCATAATATTTTCCTCTGAATTTCACAACCTGATAATTCCATAAACTCTTATCGATCCTCACTTGTAAATATGCTGCCTTCAAGTCTACTAGTTTTGTTTTCCCTTTTATTTTCCTCCATTCCCTCAACGTTTCATCACATATATTTACCCCATCACCAGTATGACATTCCGTATAATTATTCATTTCCCTAAAATCCATCACTGGCCTTACCTTATTTTTTATTTCCTGATTCACGGCCATTAAAGGTATTATTCCATTCACCTTTCCATTATATGGTACCAAAATTCCATCTTTTATCCATTCAATTATTTCTTCATCAAACTTCTCCTTCATTCCTTCTTTTATAGTGTTTTGATAACAACTAACTCTATTTGTTAATTTAGGTTCTTTGTCTTTCCATTTCCATTTTACTGTCCAGAAATCGCCGTTAAACCACCCCACAAAGTCTTTATCGTCAATAATAATATCATCATTTTTTTCTACTAGTTCTTTATTATTATCAACACTTAGCAAACCACATTTATTTTCTACGAATTTCAAACCATCTTTTCCTATAATAATTTCTCCAAATTTTGTTAATATATCCATTCCTAGAATAACATCAATATCCTCTATAATTTCGTTTAATATTAACATTTCAGTTTCAATTTCCTTGTTGTTCAACAAAATATTATATTTTTTTCTCCCCATCGTGTTAATTATTTTACCATCGAACCCCTTCACGCATACATCTCCTAATCCAACTCCTCCAATCTTTTTACTAATAAGAGATTTATTGCACCCTGTATCAATAAGTGCGTTACATTCTTTACCGTTTATTAACACCTTAATTACAGGTAATTCACCGGATTCTATATTCAGTTTCTTGATGAAGCTACCTCCGGCAAATAAGCTCCATCTTCTTCGTTTCCCTGAATATTTTTATTATTTTCCCACTTTTTAGAATTACCCTTCCAACAATCTCTTGAGACGTGACCTAATCTTCCGCATGTCCTACATTCTTTTTTATTCCAATTCCAATTTTCTCTAAATTTATTGTATCTATCTCTATAATATTCGTCATTAAAATTTCTAAATTTTCTCTCCTCTTGATAATGATAATATCCCTTATCATTATTTCTAACTAGATCATTATTTATTCCTGATCTATTGCTCAAACATTTGTACTCATTTAATCCAATCAATACTCTTGTTTGTTCGATTAATTTTTCAATTTCTATTTCCTTAATGTCTCTTAATTTCCTTAATTCCTTGCATATATATTCCGGCATTCCATTTATAAACGCATGCTTAATCATTAAATCATCTTTAATCCCTATTGTTTTTGCAATTTTTTGTATCTCCATCATAAATACATCTGCTGATTCTCCTCTCCACTTTTTGTTAATTAATCTTGAGTAAGCATTGAATGGATCCTCCCCGAAGGCTTCTCTTAGTTTCTGCTTTATAACGTTACCGCTTTTCTTTGCATCTTCATTTAGTTGAGTATATACTGTCAATGCCTTTCCTTCTAAAAACATAGGCAGAATTTTTTCTTCATTTTTAATATTATTCAAATCTTTTATTAGGTTAAACTTTATGATCCACTCATCAATATCTTCTTCTCCATTAAAGTTCTTTTACTAAATCGGAAATCTTTAAGTTGTTCATTTTTTTTTTTTAAAATGGCCCGGCTAGCTTGTAAGCAAGACTATCATCAAACAACCTTCTTAATTAACTATTTATTTAGTACTACGACAACTCAATGCTATACTCTCTATATATAGCTTCCTTTAATAGTGTGAAGTCTAAAACTCAATATCAATAGTATAGCAAGCAGATACATACATATATGTATACTAAGGTTGTTGCTGTTGTTGGTTATATATATATATATATATATATATATATATATATATATAAGTTATATATATATATATATATATATATATATATATAAGGTTATACGTGTAAACATGATATTGACTCCGCCGTGTTAAGCGAATCCATGTATCTTTCTGCGAAATTGTATGAATCGTTTGGGTACATGGAATGTCAGAGGAAAAAATGTTGAAGAGAAGAGGAGAAAAGTGATGGATGCATTTAGAAAAGGTAAATTTGATTTGCTCTCTGTGACTGAAACAAAAATGAAAGGAAAAGGTGAAGATGAGTGGTATGGTGTGAAATGTGAGTGTGCTGGAGTGAAGAGGAATGAGAGTTGGAGAGAAGGAGTTGTGATTCTGATGAGTGACATGTGGTACAGAGCTATGGTGTATTTTGTTGGTTTGAATAGTAGAATTCTAATGGTTAAATTTAAGTTTGAAAAGGTCAAGGTATATGTGGTTGTAACATATGGTACATCTCATTGTGATGTTGAGGAGAGTGCGTGTTTCTGGGATAATCTGAATGATGTTTCATATTTCGTGAGTAGGAGCCTCAGATTGATTATATTGGGCGATCTAAATAGTTGGATATATGATCAGAAAAGGGATAGTATAACAAGCAAATTTGGGGTGACGGTTAAAAATGAGAATAGTAGGAGGTTGATTGATTTCTGTGAGGAAAGAGTTGTGTGCGAGTAATACTTCTTCAAACACAAGAGTATTCATAAGGTTGCTAGAGTTGGTGTAGGCAGAGATGATATCGAAGTGAAAAGCATGACTGATTTTGTGTTGGTGAAGAAGAATATAATGAAGTATGTGTTGGATGCTGAATAAGTGACGAGGGTTAGGAATGTGATTATCAGATGGTTATGTTGTTTTATGCAAGATTAAGTTAGTGGGGTCTTGGATGGAGAGAAAAAAGGTAAGGAAAGAGGTGAAAAGAATTAAGAGTGAGAAGTTAAGAGTGCAAGGTAATAAGGAAAAGTATTTAAGAGTGCTTGCAAATAAATTAGTTGAATGTGAAAAAGAGGAAACTGAACAAATCTGGACACAAATGAAAGAAGCTTTTCTTATTAGCTCAAGAAAAAGTATGTGGGTGTGCTAAAGTAGAAAGTAAGAATCTCTCCAGTGAGTGGTGGAATAAAGAGGTGATGAAAGCGACTAAAATTAAAAAGAATGCGTGGTTGAATGTGCTAAAAGAAAATGATGAGATCTCAAAAGAAAGATGTTTGGAATTAAATAAGGAATAAAAAAGGAAGAATAAAAACTGCATACCTAGGAGGAAAAATGAGGTAATTGAACAGTTTAGTAGGCGGATGAATGGGGACTTACAAGGGAATAGGAAGCTTTTCTGGAAGGAAGTGGAAAAGGTTAAGAATAAGAGTAAGGGGAGTGTGCACAGAATAATGAATAGAGATGGTGCCTTCTTAACTAATGAAATGGATGTGAGAAGAGTGTGGAGAGAACACTTTGAAAATCTGCATAGCATTGGCAGTTTTGAAAATGTGATAGTGCATGTACGTGGATTTGATAGTGCAAAAAGGCATAGATATTTTGGAGATGAGGTAATTAGTAGGGAGGAGGTAATGGGAGGGGTGAGAAAGTTGAAGAATGGTAAATCTGCTAGCATAGATGAAATTACTGGTGAAATGTTCAAGAATGGAGACGAGATGGTGATTGATTAGATTTGGAAATTGTGTTACAAAACGTATATGGAGGGTATAGTTCAAAGAGATTGAAGGAGAGCAGTAATAGTACCCATAAGTAAGGATAAGGGAGATAAGGTGAACTGTAAGACCTATATGAGAATTAGCTTACAAAGTGCTGTGGGGAAGATTTATGCTGGTATTTTGGTCGAAATAGTCCGTCTAGTGGCTGAAGGACTGATTGGTGAAGAATAAGGCTCATTTAGAAGTGGTAGAGGATGTGCCGATCAAATTTTCACATTGAAACGAAAGATTGAGAAAATGAGAGAGAAGAATATATTTTGTTTAGATTTTATGAGCTAGCAACTGTCGTATGAAAGGGTTAATTAGAAAGCTCTGTGACAGGTGTTAGTGATATCTGGTGTTGGTTGCAGGCTTCTTAATGAAATCAAAAGTATGTATGACGATAGTGAAGCGTGTGTAAGAATAAATGTAGTCGAAATTGATTGATTTAATATTAATTGCGGAGTGAGGCAGGAATGTGTTAGGTCTTCTTGGTTATTCAATTTGTATATGAATGGGCTTATGAAAGAATTAGAGGTGGGGTTGGTGAGGAAACATGTTAGAATGATGTAGAATGGAAGATAGTGAACAATGCCCTTCTTATTCTATCTGTATGATTTGGATTCGTGCCATGAATCTAAAGAGAATTTGAGAGGATTGGTAGTGAGATTTGACAGGGCACGTGGAGGGGTTTAAAAGTAAATGTAGATACGAGTGAGTACGGTTGAACAAGGAGGATCTTCACATATAAATCATATATGAAGCTATAATGAAAATGGATAAACCCATACTTGGTTTAAATATAACTAGATCACATAGTGATTATATCAAGAAAACTAACATTAAAGAACTAGAAGTCTGTGAAAATGTATCATAAGAAATGCTGGTCCTGCATAATTTAACGTCTGAGTTGAGCATAGTTCAAGCCTTCGATGGTAAACCCTGCCCAAACATCACAAGAGTTAATACTAAGCTTCGGAATGGTCGCGATCTTACTGCAAAAACGAATGTATCAACTTGAGCTGTTGATAAGGCATTTCAGCAAAACCGTATCGAATCAGAAGAGCCGTAGTCAATGTGCAAGAAGAATGCTTGCGGGCACAATGGCATGGTCGGTCGCTATTAAACTAACAATGACTGCTGCCGCGATTTACGTAAGATGCTGAATCATCTATCGCTGAAACTGGTTTGATGATCTATCTGATGTCTAACTGCTCATGCTATAAAGAATCATAACCATAATGAATAAGTGCATTTACAAAAACTATTCTTTCATGCATACCTATCCTGCCCATCCAGGGATGAGCCTCCCACACACGTTCATACCACACGTGGTCCGGCTGCAGTCTCGTGAAACTTCTAGGGTGGATTTTTTCGGACTGCGACGAATTCTCACTTAAAGGGGACAGTATATGGGGGCTCAACGTGCAGTCAAGTTCTTCTAATACCTTGTTGCTGTGTGCTATGCACCTTACCCCTAATCTGCGTGTAGGAGATTTATAATATATATATATATATATATATATGTTATAAGTATATATATATATATATATATAAGTTATGTTAGTATATAGTAGTATATATATGTATATATATATATATAAGTATATGCATGCCATTATTAAGTTGTTATTATTATATATATATATATATATATAGGTAGGTTAAGTAGTATATATAGTATATATATATATATATATATTATATATTAAT
>JABUQX010117987.1:0-17681 GCA_015478945.1 Trachelipus rathkii
GGTAATACTTCGTTCAATGCCCCTCAGGTGGGTGTTTAACCGTTTTCGCATTTATCGTGAAACGCTCGCGTTACCATTATACTTCAATATATATATTTTATTTGTTTGAAACCCATCCCATTTTTATTCAGATTATCAGAAATTACCCAAAAAAAATGAATTTCTTTTAAATTTGAGGAGGAACAAAACTTTTTGGTCACGTTTTTCATTTTAATTTTAATTTTTACTTTAACTATTTTATTTAATATATATATATATATATATATATATATATATATATATATATATATATATATATCTATATACTATATGTCTATATGTATTTATATATATATATATATATATATATATATATATATATATATATATATATATACATATATATATATATATATATATATATATATATATATATATATATATATATATATATATATATATATATATATATATTTATATATATATATATATATATATATATATATATATATATATATATATAAGTGATCACTTTTTTCTCTATTTCTAAAACTCTGGACGAGTTTCATTTCGCAAAAGTCGCTAAGTGCCCGTTTCCAAATGATCAAACAAATAAGTAAATAAATAAATAAATAAATAAAAAAGACAATAAAAAATATAAATTTTAAAACTCGCAAATTTGAAAACCAAATATTTTATTTTTTAAAACATATATTTCAACCTTAACATGGCCTAGCCTAATCTAACCTAACCTAACTAACCTACCTAACCTAACCTGACCTGACCTGACCTGACCCAACCCAACCTAACCCATCTGTGGGTTTGAATTTATTTTTTTTATTCTTCGCATATAAGGTTTAATTCTAATAAATCAAAGAGTCTTCTACAACCTCCCCCCCCCAAAAAAAAAAATAGAATTTTTATTTTTTTAAATATTTTTAATGGAAAAGGATTTTTTAATAATACATATTTAAAACTCCTAAATTTTAAGGCATGAAATAAAATTCTCTCTCTCTCTCTCTCTCTCTCTCTCTCTCTCTATATATATATATATATATATATATATATATATATATATACTATATATATATATATATATATATATATATATATATATGCTACTATATATATATATATATATATATATATATATATATATATATATATATATATATATATATATATATATATATATATATATATATATATAATATATATATATATATATATATATATATATATATATATATATATCTATATATATATATATATATGGTATCGGACGATTTAACAACACTGGATATAGCTAATTGTTGCTTTAAAGGTGAAACACCACTACCGTTATCCATTAGCCCCTGCTTAACTATCAGTTGGGATCTAGTATTGGTTTGTGTGTTTGTCGTGGAACAGTGCACAAGGCACATTCACCCTAAAATGGTGAATGTGCCTTGTGCACTGTTCCACGACATAACAATAAAACATATCTATCGTTGTTATTGTAATACCCTAAAAGGGTATTTCAATAACAAAGATAGTTATGTTTTCGTGTTGCGTGCATTTCGGATACATTTTATTATTCCGAAGAATGATCCGGTTTCTTCAGTCTATGCCATCAAAATATAGATGAAGAATTTCGAGGAAATGGGTTCTAACTGAAGAATCCGGGAAGAGGTGGCTCAAATTCCTGTGATCATGCTACGCAATGTGATGTGTAACTTTTGCATCAGACTATCAGAGTGTGTGGACGAAATCATAGTCACCTTCAAATAGCTATTTCCAAATAAATCACATTGGGAGTTTGTCTTTTCTTATAGTATTTCTAAAGGAACAAAGTTGTTTATTTAGTCTTCATTGTGGAATATTAATATATATATATATATATATATATATATATATATATATATATATATATATATATATATATATATATATATATATATAACTATATATATATATATATATATATATATATATATAAAACCTCTATATATATATATAAATTGAAGTAAAGCTTAAGACTCTTTATAATATTTATAATGGTAAATGCCTTTAAAGTAAAAAATGAACTAAAGGAAAGGTTTTAAGATCCTTTTAAATTTTTAAAATATTGTAAAGACTTTTCTACTAAATAAATTAGTACAATATTTTAAAAAATTTAAAAGGATCTTAAAATCCTTCCTTTAGTTCATTTTTTACCTTAAAGGCATTTACCATTATATATATATATATATATATATATATATATATATATATATATATATATATATATATATATATATATATATATATATATATATATATATATATATATATATATATATATATATATATATATATATATATATATATATATATTTATTTTTATATTTTTATTTGGAGAATATAAAAGTAGGTGATGGGGAATAATGGGGATCTTCTTCCGAGGTTAGTAATAATTAAACCCTGATAAGAGGGGTTTTAGGGATTTGTAAATAAATATTAAAATAGCTTTTCTTTTTCTTTGCAGGTGTTGAAGTATATGTTGAATTAAATTTCTCTTTCTATTTATATATATATTTGTATGGCATTGTTATATTCCTTAATAATTTAAGACGAACTTATGACTTAAGTTCTACGAAAAGTTCAGATTGTTTTATCCCATGCTTTTGGCTTTTGTCTCTTGTCTTGTTGCTTTGGGCGGATTGTCTCGCTGGATCAGAAATTGGAGGGATTGAAAGTATTGATGAAATACTATTATTAACTCATAAGTGTGTGAGCTATCGGTGTGTGTGTGAATTGGATCATTCCTAACATTATAACATATAAGATATACTGTCAATATTACTAATATTACTAACATCTGTAATCAGCAAATAGTGCATACTTTTGTCTCCTACTACAACCGCTATTTTCATCAATATTTTCTTTGCGTCATCAAAGAAGTTAAAGGTAAAATATTTTCTGGTTATTTCCATTCTTAGTACTTAAGTCAGTTTAATTCAACAACTTTGATTATTGTGATTGTTAAAATGGGAGGTACAGAGGATGAGAAGAGGGTGGTTGAGGGAGAGCACAAGTATAGGAGTTGTCCAAGATTTGGTGGAGAGGATGATGAAGAGTTTGAAATTTGGTTGGACAGGGTAAAAGCATGGGAGGCATATGTGGATGGTGTTGCTAGGTTCCCTGGGATAGAGGTAAAATTGAGTTTGAGAGGAGAGGCATTCAAGGTGATTAGAGGAATACCAGATGCACAACTGAAGGAAAAGGAGGGAATAAACCTGATAGTAGAGGCACTAAAGGGAGTATATGGTAGAAATTTGGTGAGTGATAGGTTCAATAGATTGAGATTTTTGTTTAACATTCAAAGGAAGAAAGAGGAGAATATGCGAGCGTACATTCAGAGGTTTAAAGGAGTATATGAGGATTGTGAGAAGGCAGGAGTGAGTGTAGGAGAAGAAATGAAAGGATATTTATTGTTAGATAGATCGGGTCTAGAGGAAACAAAGAAACAGTTAGTGTTAGCCTCGGTGGGAAGTGAGAGTATTACATTTGGGAATATGAAAGAATCATTGCAGAGAATATTTGCTGAGAAGGAAGAAAGAAGTGCACAAGTGCATAATTGGGAGGAGAGAGGAATGAGAACCTGGACAGCTGACAAAAGGACGACATATAACCAAAGGAAAAATCCTATCAAATGGGGAAAAGTGACACAGTGCATGATATGCAAATCAGAGTATCATTATGCGTTTAATTGTCCGAATAAAAGAGAGAGGATTAGGGAAGAGAGGGAAAAGGAGAAGAGAGAAGTGGGAGGAGAAAGAGTGTATTGGGAGGACATAAGAGAGGAGAGTGATTGGTCAGAGAGTGTTGAAGGAATCCTAGATACGGGGTGCGTAGCAACCATTTGTGGGGAAAAGTGACTAGGAAAGGTGTTAGTAAATATAGGTAGAGAAGACATTAAGAGGATGAATGAGGAACAAGAGTCTATAAAAGGGCAGTATGTATTTGGGGAAAACAAGTATGAGGCCTTCAAAGCAGTTAAGATACCTTGTAGGGTAGGGGGAATTAAGTTTTGGATTAGGACAGAAGTGGTAAAAGGTGAGATTCCATGGCTGATAGGGAGACAGACTATGGAAAAAATGAAAGTGATGATAGATTTAAATGATAAAAAGGTTATCTTTGGGGATTTAGGGAACGCAACCATACACTATAACACAGTAAGGCACATCAGAGTAGGGTTACTGGATGCAAACAAAAAGGGGGATAAAAATGAAATGTGGTATGGCAGGTACAAGAGAGAATGGCTATTGGAACCAAAGGGAAGGAGGATTAAATTATTGAAGTTGCATCTGCAATTCGGTCATGGGAGTTGTGATAAAATCATGAGAATGATAAAGACAGCATATCACAATGAAGAAGGAGTTAGTGAAGAGGTGATAAAGGAGATAGAGGAAGAATTAAAAGATCTGTGTAACACCTGTAAGGTATGCATGAGGTATAAGAGGACACCGGCGAGACCAGTAGTTGGTTTTCCTCAAAGCCAAAGGTTTAATGAGGTGGTTGCTATGGATTTGGGGGAGTTTGAAGGGAAATTGTTTCTACTATTGGTTGATGTTGCAACAAGGTTTTGTCAGGGGACGTGGATAAGAAGTAAGAAGGGGGAGGAAATAGCAGAGAAAGTATTAGATAGGTGGATTAGTGTATTCGGAGCACCTGAATGTTTCTTTACAGATAATGGATTGGAATTCAATAATAAGGAGATGAGGAGTTTAAATGAAAGATTTGGTATAAAGATGAGATGTACGGCAGCGGAGAGTCCTTGGAGTAACGGCATCTGTGAAAACATGGTAGGGTTAGTGAAAGAAAATATGAGGAAACTAAAAGAGGAAGTACAAAATCTAGAAATTTGTCTCAAGTGGACCATTGCAGCCAGGAATAGTCTATTTATGAAAGGAGGTTATGCCCCTAATCAACTGGTATTCGGGAGGAATTTAGGGGTGCCAACCGTGGAGGAAGGAAAGAAGAAAATTACCATGTTAGAAGAAGGAAACGAATGTGAGCTCATAAAAAACACCCTAATCGGAATACATCTAGCCAGGGAAATACATATTAAAAGAGAATCCGAGGATCGGATTAGAAGAGCAGTGTTAGAAAATGTTAGAGAACACAAATTAGAAGAAGCTCAGATAGGAGAAGAAGTGTATTATAAGAGGGAAAATGACAAAGAATGGAGAGGTCCAGCTAAGGTGATTGGAAGAGATGGGAAGGTGGTTATCGTAAAACATGGGAGTTCGGTGCGGTGGGTAAACAGAGTGCACATAACAAGAATACAATGTGAAACACCTTATAGAAAGAAAATGGATTCAGAACCAGAACCAGAATTGGATGAGCAAAAAGAGGAATTACAAGAGGGAGGAAGGAGAGAGGTAAGCTATAGTACTTCAGATGATTCAGATAGCGAAGGAGAGAACAGGGTATACCAGAAAGGAAAAAAGAAAAGAGCCTACATTCAGGAGACAATAGAGGAGAAGAAAATTAACAAAGAGGCGTTGAAAAAAGGGGAAAGGTATAGGATATGGAATGAGGATGAAGAAGAAAGGAAAATCGAGATATTGGGAAGAGCAGCAAAGAAAAGCAGTAAAAAATATAGTCAAAGCTACAACATAATCGATATAGAAACTGGGGAAAAGGAGTGGGTAGATTTAAGGTACTATCCTGAAATAAGGGATCTAGCAGATGTTAGGGAAGAGTCCCAAAAACCAGACGAACAAACAGATATGGAAGAAAGCGGTGATGGGGAAAGGATAGAAAATTTAAGGGAGGAAAGGGAGGAGGAACAGACAGAAACTGGAGAAACCGATGAAACAGACGAAGATAAAAGTTTTTACTTTGAAAATACAAAGGAGAATGTAGAACTGAAACAGCAACTGGAAGCAAAAAGACGGGAGTTAGACAGCTGGAAAGAGAATAATGTTTACACAGAAGTATGGGGTTCTGAATGGAAAGGAAAAAAGGTTATGAATACAAGATGGGTTATGACAAAAAAGGAAATTGAAGGAAGACATAGGAGTGGAGATTGAAGAACGGGAGGACTATATTCTCCTTAGTCAAAATAGATGCTTCGACGTATGCTACTGAAACGCTTAAACTGTGTCTGGCTATTATGGGGCGGTACGGATGGACATGCAAGAGTATGGACATCAAAACAGCGTATCTACAAGGAGATGAAATAAGAAGTTACGTCAAGCCACCAAGAGAAGCAGAAAGGAAGAACGTGTGGAGACTTAATAAAGGGGTGTACAGGCTAAAGGATGCAGCACGTATCTGGTATGAGAAATTGATTAAGGTGATACAGGAGACAGGGGGAGAGAAGAGTTTTATTAATCCTACCATTTATAGATGGAAGAAGAGGAATCAATTGGTAGGTGTAATGTGTTCCCACGTAGATGACTTATTATATGGGGGAACAATAGAGTTTGAAAGAGAGGTGATAGGAAGCTTGAAGAAACGTCTAAAAATCGGAAATGAAGATGAAAAATGTTTTAAATACATAGGAGTGGAGATTGAAGAACGGGAGGACTATATTCTCCTTAGTCAAAATAAATACGTTCAAGAATTAAAAAAGGACAGGGAAGTATATGGGAAAATTGAGAATGGTGGAAAGTTAACAAACACAGAAATGACAAGGTACAGATCACATATAGGGAAACTTAATTGGGTTGCACAACACACACGACCGGACATATCTTTTGACGTTAGTGGTCTAAGTAAACACAATAAACAGGCAACAGGGAACAATATGAAAGAAGTAGATAGAGTGATAGACAAGGTGAGAAAGAAAGGGATGCATGTGCGGATGGATAAGCTGAAGGGTAATGAGCTTGAATTTGAGATTTACACAGATGCGTCATTTGGGAATGTAGAAGGTATGAAATCACAAATTGGGTATTTAATAGGGATAAAGGATGAGTTAGGGAACAAATGTCCTTTGCTTTGGAAATCGGGGGTTGCGAAAAGGATAGCCAGGTCAACGATAGAGGCCGAGACATTAGCATTAAACGAAGGGATCGACACGGGAATGTACTTAAGGGAATTATGGACAGAATTGACAGGTGACATAATAGAGATAAGAGTGAAAGTAGATAGCAAAACCCTGGTAAATGCGTTAGGGTCTACATCAGGGGTTTTGAATAAAAGATTACGAATTGACATAGGATGTTTAAAAGAAAGGTTGGAAAAAGAAGAAATAAAAGAAATTGAATGGATACCTACTGACAAACAAGTTGCAGATGTGTTAACAAAGGAAAGAGTAAGCGTAAAAAATATTAAACGGTACATGGAAAGGGGGGAGGAAGAATAAAAGGAAAAGAGGAAAGAAAGGGGAGAAAAAGGGTTAAGATTGATTTTTTATAGGTTCGTTGGAGAAATAAGAAACTGCATGCAAAAGTAGGTGATGGGGAATAATGGGGATCTTCTTCCGAGGTTAGTAATAATTAAACCCTGATAAGAGGGGTTTTAGGGATTTGTAAATAAATATTAAAATAGCTTTTCTTTTTCTTTGCAGGTGTTGAAGTATATGTTGAATTAAATTTCTCTTTCTATTTATATATATATTTGTATGGCATTGATATATTCCTTAATAATTTAAGACGAACTTATGACTTAAGTTCTACGAAAAGTTCAGATTGTTTTATCCCATGCTTTTGGCTTTTGTCTCTTGTCTTTTGGCTTTGGGCGGATTGTCTCGATGGATCATAAATTGGAGGGAATGAAAGTATTGATGAAATACTATTATTAACTCATAAGTGTGTGAGCTATCGGTGTGTGTGTGAGTTGCATCATTCCTAATATTATAACATATAAGATCTACTGTCAATATTACTAATATTACTAACATCTGTAATCAGCAAATAGCTCATACTTTTGTCTCTTACTACAACCGCTATTTTCATCAATATTTTCTTTGCGTCATCAAAGAAGTTAAAGGTAAAATATTGTCTGGTCATTTCCATTCTTAGTTCTTGTTTAAGTCAGTTTAATTCAACAACTTTGATTATTGTGATTGTTAAAATGGGAGGTACAGAGGATGAGAAGAGGGTGGTTGAGGGAGAGCACAAGTATAGGAGTTGTCCAAGATTTGGTGGAGAGGATGATGAAGAGTTTGAAATTTGGTTGGACAGGGTAAAAGCATGGGAGGCATATGTGGATGGTGTTGCTAGGTTCCCTGGGATAGAGGTAAAATTGAGTTTGAGAGGAGAGGCATTCAAGGTGATTAGAGGAATACCAGATGCACAACTGAAGGAAAAGGAGGGAATAAACCTGATAGTAGAGGCACTAAAGGGAGTATATGGTAGAAATTTGGTGAGTGATAGGTTCAATAGATTGAGATTTTTGTTTAACATTCAAAGGAAGAAAGAGGAGAATATGCGAGCGTACATTAAAGGAGTATATGAGGATTGTGAGAAGGCAGGAGTGAGTGTAGGAGAAGAAATGAAAGGATATTTATTGTTAGATAGATCGGGTCTAGAGGAAACAAAGAAACAGTTAGTGTTAGCCTCGGTGGGAAGTGAGAGTATTACATTTGGGAATATGAAAGAATCATTGCAGAGAATATTTGCTGAGAAGGAAGAAAGAAGTGTACAAGTGCATAATTGGGAGGAGAGAGGAATGAGAACCTGGACAGCTGACAAAAGGACGACATATAACCAAAGGAAAAATCCTATCAAATGGGGAAAAGTGACACAGTGCATGATATGCAAATCAGAGTATCATTATGCGTTTAATTGTCCGAATAAAAGAGAGAGGATTAGGGAAGAGAGGGAAAAGGAGAAGAGAGAAGTGGGAGGAGAAAGAGTGTATTGGGAGGACATAAGAGAGGAGAGTGATTGGTCAGAGAGTGTTGAAGGAATCCTAGACGGGGTGCGTAGCAACCATTTGTGGGGAAAAGTGACTAGGAAAGGTGTTAGTAAATATAGGTAGAGAAGACATTAAGAGGATGAATGAGGAACAAGAGTCTATAAAAGGGCAGTATGTATTTGGGGAAAACAAGTATGAGGCCTTCAAAGCAGTTAAGATACCTTGTAGGGTAGGGGGAATTAAGTTTTGGATTAGGACAGAAGTGGTAAAAGGTGAGATTCCATGGCTGATAGGGAGACAGACTATGGAAAAAATGAAAGTGATGATAGATTTAAATGATAAAAAGGTTATCTTTGGGGATTTAGGGAACGCAACCATACACTATAACACAGTAAGGCACATCAGAGTAGGGTTACTGGATACAAACAAAAAGGGGGGTACAAATGAAATGTGGTATGGCAGGTACAAGAGAGAATGGCTATTGGAACCAAAGGGAAGGAGGATTAAATTATTAAAGTTGCATCTGCAATTCGGTCATGGGAGTTGTGATAAAATCATGAGAATGATAAAGACAGCATATCGCGATGAAGAAGGAGTTAGTGAAGAGGTGATAAAGGAGATAGAGGAAGAATTAAAAGATCTGTGTAACACCTGTAAGGTATGCATGAGGTATAAGAGGACACCGGCGAGACCAGTAGTTGGTTTTCCTCAAAGCCAAAGGTTTAATGAGGTGGTTGCTATGGATTTGGGGGAGTTTGAAGGGAAATTGTTTCTACTATTGGTTGATGTTGCAACAAGGTTTTGTCAGGGGACGTGGATAAGAAGTAAGAAGGGGGAGGAAATAGCAGAGAAAGTATTAGATAGGTGGATTAGTGTATTCGGCGCACCTGAATGTTTCTTTACGGATAATGGATTGGAATTTAATAACAAAGAGATGAGAAGTTTAAATGAAAGATTTGGTATAAAGATGAGATGTACGGCAGCGGAGAGTCCTTGGAGTAACGGCATCTGTGAAAACATGGTAGGGTTAGTGAAAGAAAATATGAGGAAACTAAAAGAGGAAGTACAAAATCTAGAAATTTGTCTCAAGTGGACCATTGCAGCCAGGAATAGTCTATTTATGAAAGGAGGTTATGCCCCTAATCAACTGGTATTCGGGAGGAATTTAGGGGTGCCAACCGTGGAGGAAGGTAAGAAGAAAATTACCATGTTAGAAGAAGGAAACGAATGTGAGCTCATAAAAAACACCCTAATCGGAATACATCTAGCCAGGGAAATACATATTAAAAGAGAATCCGAGGATCGGATTAGAAGAGCAGTGTTAGAAAATGTTAGAGAACACAAATTAGAAGAAGCTCAGATAGGAGAAGAAGTGTATTATAAGAGGGAAAATGACAAAGAATGGAGAGGTCCAGCTAAGGTGATTGGAAGAGATGGGAAGGTGGTTATCGTAAAACATGGGAGTTCGGTGCGGTGGGTAAACAGAGTGCACATAACAAGAATACAATGTGAAACACCTTATAGAAAGAAAATGGATTCAGAACCAGAACCAGAATTGGATGAGCAAAAAGAGGAATTACAAGAGGGAGGAAGGAGAAAAGAGGTAAGCTATAGTACTTCAGATGATTCAGATAGCGAAGGAGAGAACAGGGTATACCAGAAAGGAAAAAAGAAAAGAGCCTACATTCAGGAGACAATAGAGGAGAAGAAAATTAACAAAGAGGCGTTGAAAAAAGGGGAAAGGTATAGGATATGGAATGAGGATGAAGAAGAAAGGAAAATCGAGATATTGGGAAGAGCAGCAAAGAAAAGCAGTAAAAAATATAGTCAAAGCTACAACATAATTGATATAGAAACTGGGGAAAAGGAGTGGGTAGATTTAAGGTACTATCCTGAGATAAGGGATCTAGCAGATGTTCGGGAAGAGTCTCAAAAACCAGACGAACAAACAGATCTGGAAGAAAGCGGTGATGGGGAAAGGATAGAAAAATTAAGGGAGGAAAGGGAGGAGGAACAGACAGAAACTGGAGAAACCGATGAAACAGACGAAGATAAAAGTTTCTACTTTGAAAATACAAAGGAGAATGTAGAACTGAAACAGCAACTGGAAGCAAAAAGACGGGAGCTAGACAGCTGGAAAGAGAATAATGTTTACACAGAAGTAAGGGGTTCTGAATGGAAAGGAAAAAAGGTTATGAATACAAGATGGGTTATGACAAAAAAGGAAATTGAAGGAAGACAGGGATGGAAAGCACGGTTAGTAGTAAGAGGATTTGAAGAAAAGGAGAAGGATTTAGTAACTGATGCTCCGACGTGTGCTACTGAAACGCTTAAACTGTGTCTGGCTATTATGGGGCGGTACGGATGGACATGCAAAAGTATGGACATCAAAACAGCGTATCTACAAGGAGATGAAATAAGGAGAGAGGTTTATGTCAAGCCACCAAAAGAAGCAGAAAGGAAGAACGTGTGGAGACTTAATAAAGGGGTGTACGGGCTAAAGGATGCAGCACGTATCTGGTATGAGAAATTGATTAAGGTGATACAGGAGACAGGGGGAGAGAAGAGTTTTATTAATCCTACCATTTATAGATGGAAGAAGAGGAATCAATTGGTAGGTGTAATGTGTTCCCACGTAGATGACTTATTATATGGGGGAACAATAGAGTTTGAAAGAGAGGTGATAGGAAGCTTGAAGAAACGTCTAAAAATCGGAAATGAAGATGAAAAATGTTTTAAATACATAGGAGTGGAGATTGAAGAACGGGAGGACTATATTCTCCTTAGTCAAAATAAATACGTTCAAGAATTAAAAAAGGACAGGGAAGTATATGGGAAAATTGAGAATGGTGGAAAGTTAACAAACACAGAAATGACAAGGTACAGATCACATATAGGGAAACTTAATTGGGTTGCACAACACACACGACCGGACATATCTTTTGACGTTAGTGGTCTAAGCAAACACAATAAACAGGCAACAGGGAACAATATGAAAGAGGTAGATAGAGTGATAGACAGGGTGAGAAAGAAAGGGATGCATGTGCGGATGGATAAGCTGAAGGGTAATGAGCTTGAATTTGAGATTTACACAGATGCGTCATTTGGGAATGTAGAAGGCATGAAATCACAAATTGGGTATTTAATAGGGATAAAGGATGAGTTAGGAAACAAATGTCCGTTGCTTTGGAAATCGGGGGTTGCGAAAAGGATAGCCAGGTCAACGATAGAGGCCGAGACATTAGCATTAAACGAAGGGATCGACACGGGAATGTACTTAAGGGAATTATGGACAGAATTGACAGGTGACCTAATAGAGATAAGAGTGAAAGTAGATAGCAAAACCCTGGTAAATGCGTTAGGGTCTACATCAGGTGTTTTGAATAAAAGATTACGAATTGACATAGGATGTTTAAAAGAAAGGTTGGAAAAAGAAGAAATAAAAGAAATTGAATGGATACCTACTGACAAACAAGTTGCAGATGTGTTAACAAAGGAAAGAGTAAGCGTAAAAAATATTAAACGGTACATGGAAAGGGGGGAGGAAGAATAAAAGGAAAAGAGGAAAGAAAGGGGAGAAAAAGGGTTAAGATTGATTTTTTATAGGTTCGTTGGAGAAATAAGAAATTGCATGCAAAAGTAGGTGATGGGGAATAATGGGGATCTTCTTCCGAGGTTAGTAATAATTAAACCCTGATAAGAGGGGTTTTAGGGATTTGTAAATAAATATTAAAATAGCTTTTCTTTTTTCCTTGCCAGATGTTACCCATCTTCAAAATAATTTTACTCTTTTTTCTAATTATATATATATTCGTATGGCATTGTTATATTCCTTAATAATTTAAGACGAACTTATGACTTAAGTTCCACGAAAAGTTCAGATTGTTTTATCCCATGCTTTTGGCTTTTGTCTCTTGTCTTGTTGCTTTGGGCGGATTGTCTCGCTGGATCAGAAATTGGAGGGATTGAAAGTATTGATGAAATACTATTATTAACTCATAAGTGTGGTAGCTATCGGTGTGTGTGTGAATTGGATCATTCCTAACATTATAACATATAAGATATACTGTCAATATTACTAATATTACTAACATCTGTAATCAGCAAATAGTGCATACTTTTGTCTCCTACTACAACCGCTATTTTCATCAATATTTTCTTTGCGTCATCAAAGAAGTTAAAGGTTACCATTGCTGTAAAAGAAAGCGTTGTTAAACTATGCATAAATCATATATATACAGTATTATTATTATCACTGAAGAATAAGTTTTATTATATATATATATATATATATATATATATATATATATATATATATATAAATTTAAATATATATATATATATATATATATATATATATAATATATATATTTATTATATATAATAATTCTAATTATTTTTAGAATAAAGATCCCACAAGTTCCTTCAGCTCCTCTCATCAGGGGTAAATTAGATTTGAAAAACAAATCATAGGAAAACAATAAGCCCTTTAACCGTAACCAACTTAATAATTTCTAAAATAATCATTTATGAGCTTTAATAAATATTTTATTGTTAACATAGTTTTTTTGGTATTCGGAGAATATATGTAATATTCTCATATTGAACTAGCTGATGCATTAAGCTTCCTAATTTCTTAGCTAAAAATACTTTCTAACCTATTTAAATCTAATTGTTTTATCAAACAATCTTATAACTAATAGGAAAAAGTTATTTTGTTAAACAGTTTTAACTTATCATACATGAATGACACAACAAAATAGGACTTACAGAAGCACCGGATTGCAACAGGCGAGATATGTCGAGCTGTTCCTGGTGGAAGTTGGGTGGATTTTGGCAACAGATCTTCTTTTCCCCCAACCAACTGGGGGCATCTGTCTTTGCAAGAATTTACACAAGTTACTGACAAAAATTTCCCCCATTGATCTCCCTGATTTTCCAGTTAGACATTTTTCTCTAAGGTTTAGATATTCTCCTAAAACAAAAGTGAACACGTTAATAAAACAAAAAGAGAATACTCAGAATTAAGATATATACAAAAGCCCAAACATTAGGATGTTGAACAGTTTGAGGCAGAAGCCAATTATTGGGTGATCTATAATACTTCAAATTTTAAAATTTTAATATCAAGGGCTTCATGAAAGAAAATTGAACTTAGATCCCCTTTCTAAAAGCAAGTTTTTTTTTTTTTTTTTTTTTTTTTGATTGTTGTAATTGTTTTTTTACGAGCTTTTATTAATAATTTCTGCCGGTTTAAATAAATTTTATAGTTTCCTTTCCGCTAAATTCGAAGTTTTATAAATATAACTCAACCCTAAGTGTCCTGAAAAGCATTGTTCAGATCTACATTATCTAGGATCAAGTAACGCATTCATAATACTGTTGACCTCCCTTTAATGTGGAAAGAATTGATCTAAATTGTTTATACTTAAAATCATTGTTTGCTGATAGCTTTCATTCAATTGTTAAGCATCTTAATTTATTTGGTATCCTTTTGACAAAGCTAAATTTAATAAAATATTTAATAGAACTGAAGTTTTGATATAGTATGGGAAAAGTATGCCCTAAACTATTTTTTGTTTTTTTTTTTGCCACACATTTATTATTAAACGGTTATTATACTAATAACCAGATTAGTAGTAGAAAATCCGTTGTAATGGCACTACTGCCAACTTATACTAACGATGTATACATCCAAGCAATTTAATTAAAATAGTGCCTGCTTATAATTCCGCTTGATGACAATTCAAAGGATCGGGTAAATTTAAAAATTTTTGACTAAATAATTTTACATTCTAATTTACATACACTGGTCGGAGTTGGATAAATTAAAATAAGAGTAATATAAATTAATAACGAATAAAACAGGTGTGGGAAATAATGCTACTTCCGTGCTGGGCGTTAAAAAAAAAAAAAAAAAAAAAAAAAAAAAAAACCATTGAAAAACATGTAAAATGTATTTATTGATCTTACTTCTATAAGCAAGGCACCGCTAAAGTGATGACGAATGAAAATGGCTGGGCATTCAGAAGCATAGAAAGGGCTTTGAGATCTTGGGCAACATCAAAAATTTTTGGCTAGACGAAGTTTGATTCATTTTCAAGAACATATACCCATTCAGCCATGGCGACCATCACAATTTGCTTAACAGTAGTTGAATCTTTCTGTATATAGAAAAAAAAACCCTGGCTCAATACAATAAATGTTCCTTAGTCAGTTTTTAAAATTTTGGCGTAACCATTGCAGACGAGATGTACGTACGCTGAAGTGTGCACACATGGTTAAGACACTAGCAACTATTTTGGAATGATTTCCGCCCAAAAATATTGGAATAAGAGAGGAAATAAGTTCTTGCCTTAATGAGGGAAAACATAAAAAGAAATTCGAAAAAATATAAAAAAAAAAAAAAAAATTATTCCCTACAAAATAAACTTTTGAAACAATTTTTTCCAAAGTTTTTTAAAGTAAATAACTAAACTGCATACATAGAACTGCTGGAGAGTTAACAAAAATAAATTAATGACAATAAATTTATGAACTAACAAATTTATTCTAAACTATAGGTATTTTAGAGTATTATATATATATATATATATAGTATATATATATATTATATATATATATATATATATATATATATATATATATAATATTATATATATATATATAGTATATATATATATATATATATATATATATACATATATATATAATATACATATAATTATATATTCATATATATATATATATATATATAATATATATATTATATTATCTAGTATATATATATATAATTATATATATATATTATTATATATCATATATATTTATTATATATATATATATGTATATATTATATATATATACTATATATATATATATATTATATATATATATATATATATATAATATATACTATAATCAATATATATATATATATTATATATATATATATATTATACTATAGTATAATATGTTTTTAATGTGTTTTCTTTTCAGTTCTGCTTCGCTTTGGTTTCTGTTCTGCAGGCTGGAGTTTTATGTTATTGTTCTTGCTAATCCTACTCTTTGTTTGGTTGTTGATTTAAAGATAAGTGACGTTTTTCTTTTTCGCTTAGCTTTTGTTTATTGAATTTGTTTTCATGTTTGTTTTCTTTTTGTTACAGGTTAAGATAAGTTTATACATTTCGGAGGTTGCTCAGAAATTTTTTCTTAACAGTTGTTGAATATTAAACTTTAAGTTTCTGCGGTTATTGCAGTAATTTTACATCTATAAATCTTACAGAACGAGGGAAGGACAGGGTTGAAAACCTGTTGATATCGCCTTGGAAGGGGGCTCGGTCCTTTTGAAAGCTTGTTCTTTAGGAGATTTCTAACTTTGTTTGGCGTATTTGGAGCTCGAGTCAGTAAGGATGCAGTCCAGGCATCGTCGATCTCAGTCGCAACATGCGTTGGTCGACACCCAGAGGAGGCATTTTCTTTACGCGCTATACACAAATAAAGAGATATCCTTATTTTTGTGAAATACAGCACTCTCACAATTCTATTCTGCAAGTGACTTATGCTATCTGAAATCTAACAGAACGGGGAGACAGGGTGAAAACCTGTTGACTATCGAATGAAGGGGGCTCGGTCGTTTAAAAGCTGTTCTTGAATCTAACTTTTTTGGTTTAGAGTATGGCTCAGTCGGTAGAGCGTCCAAGTATGTCGGTCTCAGTCGCAACTGCGTTGGCGTGACCCAAGGGAGGCAATTTTTTTAACTTCCACAATAGTTCTTTAATTTTACTATACAAACTTTTAACTGCGGTCTATTGCATGTATATATTATATATTATATATTATTATATATATTATATATTACATATTATATATATATATATATATATATATATATATATATATATATATATATATATTATATAATAAAATATTACCGTGGACTAATCCTAAGATGAGATGTCTGGACAGTGCTTGAATTGGACAATTCTAAATGATTCATTGACATAAATCATAATGCCCTCGTTCAGACAAAACTGTGGTACATAACGTCTATTAAACTAACTACTCTCAAGTGGGGCCACTATATAATGCAAGCAATAGTTTCTCAAATATTGGAAAAAAACTAGCATTGTATATTTAAATTAAACAAGTATTATATTTAGAAACGTAAAGGTTTGGCCAACCACTGTCGGGGATGCAGCACAGAAATGTAATTTTTTCACTGGTCCGGTGTGGTGTGGGTGCAGTGCCAACACTACTTCAATAAATAATTATTAAACCTGAGCTTTGTTATCAAGCTCCGGAAAGGCTTTAAGACTTCCAGTAGTCAAGAAAGGAATGGATAATCTTTGCAAAAGAAAATATATCTGGATTGTTCAAAAGTCTGCTCAATTTAATGAAGTTGTTCATCTCCATTCTTCCATGGGCGAAAGAAACCAGTCTACTCGGAAAAATTTTCTGGACGCACATTTGACCCTTGCCAATCCAATACCCCTAATAATTATATATATATATATATATATATAGGTATATATATATATATATAGTATTATATATACTTATATATATATATACTATATATATATATAATTATATAATATAATATATATATATATATTATATCTATATATACTATATATAAAATAAATAAATCCAGAATGGGTAAGTTGCGTAGCATGCACCGGAACAGAAAAGTTAGAAGAAAATGACGCAAGTTGATAGAAAGCCTCGCTTTATGTCTCCTTAAACCCTCCAGAAACCCCAGGGGGAAATAGTTCATAATCAAGAACATCCTCCTGAGGCTACTCACGAGACTGAGGACGGACCCTCATGGTGGTATCTCGTCATGTGGGGTTTTCATCCACTGG
>JABUQX010117988.1:0-5000 GCA_015478945.1 Trachelipus rathkii
TATATATAAGTATAATATAATATATATTATATACATATATTATACTTTTTATATATTATATATATATATACATATACTACTATATATATTATTATATATATAATATATTATAATACAATATATATAATACTATATTATATATATATATATTTTTAATATATATACTATATATATATTATATTATACTTATTATTATTATATATTTATATATATATAGTATATATACTATTTATATATATATAGTATATATATAATATAATAATATATATATATACTACTCTGGGATCATGAACTGAAGTCTTAAGCAAAGTAATGAAAGATATACCAATGAAATTGGAGAAGTAAGTATATTTAAAGACCTTAATAATGAATTATTATTATTTAAAACTAACAATACTTAAATGTCAAATTTTTACCGGAATCATAAAAAACGTGTTTGGTGGTCCAGAATCTCCGTCTGTTCCAGGATTCCGTCTCTCTGATTTCCTTTTGGTCCTCTTGATCCTTCGGTCTTGAGACCTGGCGATAACCTCTTCTGATGATCTCACTTCCTGTTGACTTCATCCCCGTATATGGTACCTTCTTCTAGACCATAATCCTATATGGGGAAATGAAAAGAAATTTCAAAATTAAATATTTGAGATATTCACACGCGCGAGCAATATACAATCATATATATAATATATATATATTATATACTATATATATAATATATATATATATATTATATATAATTATATATTAAATATATATATATATATATATATTAGTAGTATATAAATATATATATATATATATATTTATAATATAGATTTATAATATATATATAGATATAAATAATATATATATAGATATTATATATATATGGTATAATTATATTATTATATATATATTATATATTATATATTATATAGATATTATTTATATATATATATATATAATATATATATATATTATATATATATATATAGTAATATTATATTATATATAATATATATATATATATTATATATATAAATATTATATAATATATTTTTATTATATATATAATATATAATATATATATATATACTATATATATTATATGAATATTATTATTATATATGAGGAGGAATCATGTTAACCGTTTCTATATGTATAACTCATCTTGGCGTCTGAATCTGTATGGGACCGTTCTTCACTGTTATTTCAATTCTGATTCATCTGCTAATTCTCCGTAACTGCGTGCTTGTTGTAATTCGTCAGGAAGAGGCTGGCACCAATCAGGGGCATATTTTGTATGCAAGTGTTCGGAAGGTGCTTCTGACCAGACAGATAATATCTAGCTGCTGGAATTTCGCCCCCGCCTGAGTTAATATATATATAATATTATAATTATCAATAAAATATATATATATATATATATCATACTACTTATTATATATTATATTATATACTATAAATAAATATCATTAATATATATATATAATCATATATATATATATATAATATATATATATAATAATATATATATACTACAATATAGGTATACGTCCTCTAGATCATAGTACTCATGTTACCTACATATAATCTTACGAATTTATAATATTATTATACTATTAATATTAGTATATATATATTATATATATACTATTATATATTATATATGTCATATTATACTATATATTATTAGTAGGAGAGAGATGTGAGGAGATTGTCTGTGAGAGAGAGAGAGAAAATGACATTTTGTTATAATTAAACGTATTTAACAATCGCTATATTATTTCTTAAATTTTATTATTCCTTTCAAAAATTGCTCAATCTTTATGATATATGGAAGTGCACTCAGAACTAGGAAACGCATCCGTCTACCAAGTTAATCTGAAACTCAATAACACAAAGAGCAAAATATTATTATAATTATATTTATACTATATAATTATATATATTATAATAATATATATATATATAGTCTATATATATCTTATATATATATATAATATATATATATTATATTATATATATACTATAATATATACTATATATACTATATATACTATAAAGGTATACATATATACAGTACTATATTATTACAGAAAAAAATTGTTTTCGAGAAGTTGTTGACCAAGTAAGATAATGCCTTTGTTGGATATGTGAGAAGGGCTGTCTCGAAGCAGTTGTAAAGTTTCTGTTGTTTGACAATCCACCAAAAGTGTTGCACTGTTTCCTTTGACGCTCAACCCAACCCTATGCCACCTTTATTCCAGTAACGAAATGGGAATGAGAAATATTATTAAGTATATATATATATATATATATATATATATATATATATATATATATATATATATATATATATATATATATATATATATATA
The DNA here is from genome assembly GCA_015478945.1 of Trachelipus rathkii. Taxonomy (NCBI): domain Eukaryota; kingdom Metazoa; phylum Arthropoda; class Malacostraca; order Isopoda; family Trachelipodidae; genus Trachelipus; species Trachelipus rathkii. Next base: position 2,358 of record JABUQX010117988.1, read on the forward strand.
TATATATATATATATATATATATATATAGACATATATTGATATATATATATATATATATATATATATATATATATATATATATATATATATATATATATATATATATATATATATATATATATATATATATATATATATATATATATATATATATATTACTGATACAAAATGATTTGATATCCCGAACTTTCTATATTTTGTATAGATTAACATTTTATTTCAATATAATAGGAAATAGGAAAATTTCTATTAATAAATTTTTGTAATTAAATTAAGAAATCAGTCTTAACGAGAATATAAAAAGTATATATAAAAAGTATATAAAAAATATATAAAAAGTATATAAAAAGTGATAAACTTCTTCTGTTCTTACTTTCCATCATTTATAGATTTCGAGAATATTATCGTATTTCCTCCTACAGGTTTTCCTTCTTGGTCTTGATAAAAAAGTCGAATATTGTCTCCTACTTCTATTATCATTTGGTCTTCTCCAATGTCTGTGTACAATCCAAAGAGAACCGAGGATGTGCCTTGATCGAGTCTTATTGTTGACATTATACTGAAATCTTCTGGGAATTGATCTGTATCCGAAAGATCAGAGCAAATCGGGTAAAAGAAATGCGAATTTCAAATCGTTCACGAAAGTTATTGTTTTTGCGAATTTGAATTTAAACGAAAATAGTCATAAGTAAATAAATAAATAAATAAATAAATAAATAAATAAATAAATAAATGATTTAAAACCTTGAAATAAATGAGCAGTTGGAAGAGTAATCACTGCTTGCTCGTTCAGTTTATAAGCAACATCTTGTCCTGTTTTCGGGCGGTCATCGCACATGCCATCGGTGGAGACGACACCTTGTGGTCCCTGGGGCACACCCGTCGCCTCCAGAAGGCTGCCCCCGTCTGAAAAATAAATATAAAATAATAATAATAATAATAATAATAATACATACACACACACACACACATACATACATACATACATAATAATAATAATAATAATAATTATTATTATTATTATTATTATTATTATTATTATTATTATTATTATTATTATTATTATTATTATTATTATTATTATTATTATTATTATTATTATTATTATTATTATTATTATTATTATTATTATTATTATATAGAAAATTGTTTGAAGCTAGAACCAGATATTCTGATATTGGTCTGACTAAAAATATATGTTTCTCGTACGCTTGAGTCAAGTTTTGCACTTGCATACAAACACCTTATGAGATTTATTGTTTGCATAATGTTCTCTTTATTTCCAAAATGTTTTTTATATCTCACAAACATAAGGAAATAGTGTAGAACATGAAAACTGTTTGCCAAATCGTATTTGTAAGCCTCTAACAATTTTATTTCAAGCCCACTTTAGTAATTTATATGTTTTCCTTTCAAAGTTCAATTACGTGAAGGATATTATTAGATGTAGGGGACTCCGCTAAAGGTTGTACTATCAACCATTAGCGGAGTCCCCTACATCTAATAATATGTGTAGGGGACTCCGCTAAAGGTTGTACTATCAACCAATTTCGATGGGAAAAAAATCATTATTTTTAGGTGTGGATTTGTTTCAAAAAATTTGATTTAAACAACATTCAGTTATCCAGCATGTATTTGCTACGGAAACAAAGAGTTGTGGCTCAATTGGTAGAGCGACAGAGTCGCATGGCAAAGGCCCGGGTTCGATCCCTAGTCCGGACCCTAGGTAGAAATTACCTAGAGATGTTCCCCTCCTTGAATAGGGCTATGCCCGTGAGGTGTGAACTTTATATATATATATATATATATATATATATATATATATATACTTCATATATATATATATATGTATATATACATATAAATAATAAATATAACTGCAATATATATATATATATATAAATAAAATAAAACATGTTATGATGTAATGAAAATGTTCTTGAACATCAGTGATATTCTTGATTCAAAACCACTGATCTGTGGGATGTGAATAGTGAAGAATTACATCAATGAGCGAGTAATCGATTAAAAATAAACGGGAGTTATTTTTTTATTTAATAGAAACTCCAAAACACATTGTGATTACTGATGACACTGTTTAAATATATAATGAAAGTGTTTCATGCGAGTAGTTTTCTGTATTCCAGTTCTGATATATATATATATATATATATATATATATATATATATATATATATATATATATATATATATATATATATATATATATATATATATATATATATATATATATATATATATATATATATATATATATATATATATATATATATAACTGCTGCTATATATTATATTCACATAGTACGTCTCTTTCAAGCAACATACATCATCTTCTTATATATATACATATATATATATATATATATATATATATATATATATATATATATATATATATATATATATATATATATATATATATATATATATATATAGTCTATATATATATGTATATGATATATACTATTTTATGATAGATTGCATACAGGTAACTAGGTCTTCCTAATAATTTAGGGCATTAAGCTAAATTTTGAACAGGAAATATATATTTGTTTGTTTGGACACAAAGTAGCATTTGTAAACCGCTTTCTAACATTTATTTTTTTTCTCAGCATTGCTTC
>JABUQX010117988.1:10000-27200 GCA_015478945.1 Trachelipus rathkii
ATCATTCTTTCTTTAATTCCTCCTAGAGATTGTAGATTTCACTTGGTTTTCACATTCATGTTTTTCAGCCCAAATTGGAGTTCATATTCACTGAAGTTTGCACTAATTATTTATTATCAAAGCTTTATTTTAGCAGGGTTAATTTTTAGTCATTTCCTTTGGCGCATTTGTTCAAACTAAATTCAAACACCAAATCAAATAATTTTTCCTTTGAATCAGCTACCAACACAATATCATCAACAAACTTAATTTTTTATTTTTCCATATTTCCTTAAAACTACTCAACACTCTCTCACCTTCCGCAACTCTATGACCAATCTCTCTTCTTTTTATCCCTCCGGAAGTCCCAATAAACATCCCTAAATACCTAAAGATTGTGGATTCAGCTAAATTTTTACCTTTCACCTTTATGTTTTCCAAACTAGAGTCACCTTCCTGCATTGAGCTTTTTACCTACTCTCATAACTTTGCTTTTAGTAATGTTTATTTAAAGTACCTTTCTCTTGACATTTTCGTGCAGACTCAAACACCAAGTTATGCAGTTTATTTTTAATAAGTCACCAGCAATGCATCCATATCAGCATCCTTTCCCAATTTTATCCATACCCCTAACTGCACTACTCAAAGATATTAATTTGACAAAGAGACTTAACATAAACCTGTCCCAGACCTACTTCCATTTTAAAAACTCACCTTCCTTCCCATTAACTCAAACATATGCTCTGTTTATCCTATAAAATACATTAATCGCATTAATAACATTTCATTTACACATTTATCTTACAATACTATTGAAACTGAGCTTTCCTCTTTGAACGTTGTCGGATGAATGCCTTTTCCAAATGAAGGAAACATAAGAAAAACCCGTCTTTCTTTTATGTGTACTTTTCTCTGCTAGCATTTCAAGGTAAAAACCTTCTCCACACACATACTCGATCATTTCTAAACCCACAGTGTTCCTTCCCAATCTTGTTATCCACAATACTTCCAACCTTTTCTTATAACACGAGTGTATCATTGTTACCCTCATAAATTGGAATAAGACAAATCCCGCCAATCTTGTGTTGGATTTGCTTTGTTTTACAGCATGTACTGAATAATCTCATCAAAGCTCATATATTTAATGATATTATCACTTCCTCTTTTAACATTTCCACTTGTTTGACATCTAAATTTGAAGATTTTCTTCCCTTCGTTTTCTTTAAAGAATTCATGATTTTATCCTTTGTAATATGCTCCACATTTCATCCCTAATGTCTTAACTCTCTATTTTTTTCTACTGTAACTCTTTCTTCCTCCTCTTCTACTCTTCCAGCATTTACCAATTTCCAAAAATATTCTTTCCATCTATTCTCGACTTTTGTATAAATCTGCGTTACTTTCCAATCCAATGCCTTCACCCCTTTAGAACCTATTCCCCCTTCTTTCGAGCCTTATATTCTCCTTCCAAAACACTTTACTTCTTCTTCTGATAATTTCCAACAATCTTTCCGGTCCAGCTTTCATCCACTCTTCTCTTTGCAACTTTCGCTTCATTTGAACTTTATCTCGTACCAACTTGTATTTCTATCACTCTGGCAAGCTATTAATAGGCCAGTACCATGTAAAAACTATTACTATCATCTCTACGCCGCCCACCCATGCATTTAAATCACCCAACAAGCACAATTTATAATATATATATAAATATATATATATATATATATATATATATATATATATATATATATATATATATATATATATATATATATATATATATATATATATATATATATATATATATATATATATATATATATATATATATATATATATATATAGCAATAACCGCAATTAATACGTTGGTAAAGAAAGGTCAACTACCGGAAGATAAAGAAAACTTGCCTCCTCTGGGGTCGAACCACCGCATACGTCTCGCTTGCGATATATGCATAATTTATTGCTTGTAGCTTTTGTGATGTTTTTTTGTTTTTGAGGCTAACGATATATTACCTGATATTACATTGGTAGTCCATGCATTAAGATTGTCTTATTTTGCTCTGTTTTTTTTTTTTTTTTCTCATGGTAGCTTTCCACGAACCCGCTTTGAGTTCAGGCCTCGATATTACTTGTGAAAGTGATATATTATTGTCTCGCTTATTTATTTGGTATATTCATAATTGTTTGGGTGGGTGTTATATTTATTATTCATTATCTTATTATATTATTGTTCATAGTTATTTTATTCATTTTTTGTGATTTTCTATTATTTATTTTATTATATTAATTTATTTATTATTTATTATATTTTATTTCAATTTTGTTTATTTTATTGGAGAGGTTAATTTTTATTTATTATTAATTAATTTATTTGGTGACAGATTGATTTATTATTATTAATTACTTCATTATTATTATTTGTATTATTTAGTGATAATTGATTGATTAACTTATTATTTTTGACATTCGAAAAAATGGGAAATCGTATTTGAGGATTCGAGTGTTGGAGTCCTCGTCCTGCTCGCGGGCTCGCGTAATGGGTTGGTTTTTCGCGATCTTTCCGTACTCTTGCTTGGTTTTATGTTTGGTGTGGTTTTTCTCTGGCTCCTTGGCTACCGTGCTTTTCGTTTGTGGCTGGGTCGAGCTGGCCGGCGTCCGTCTGCTCAGGAGTCATTCTGTTTTATACGAGCGTGACGTTGCGCATTCTGTCATCACAACCACGAGTTGGTGTTTTTTGTTTTTGGTTTTGTTGGATTTTTTTTCTTTTTTTTTTTTTTTTTTTTTTTTTTTTTTTTTCGTTTTTATTATCATGTTACTATGGTCTCCGCTGAGGCTTATTGTTTCTTTCTAATTAAAGACTTGGATGTTTGTTCTTAATTTTCATTTATGTTTTTATTACTCATATATTATATCTATTTTTTTATATTATTTATATATTATTTTATGTTTATTTTCATTATTAATTATAATTATTTATTATTTTTATTTAGTTTTATTTATGTTTTGTTTATTTTTTATTTATTATATATTATTTTATAATATATGTGTTATTGTTATTATGTTTTGTTATGTAGTATTTATTATTTCTTTGAATATGTGCTGTTATCTATGTTATTCTAACTATTCTTATTTTTATTTTTTATTATATTTTGCTTATGTTCTTGTTTCTCTCATTGATTTTTATACTTATTTTAGTAGCTTAGTTTTATGTCTATTTATTTAGTTAGTGTTGATTTCTGTACTTGTAGGGTGTTGTAGTAGGTAGGTGGCGGTTAGCTATGTTATTTTTTATTTTTTTATTATATATCATTATTTATTATTAATTTATATTTATCGTTATATATATTTTTCAAGTGGAAATCGATTTATTCAGTGCTGTTCTGTCCGTGGCTCAAGGCTTCACCGTCTCTCGTGCTCTCGGCTCCTGGTCTTTTCCCGTCAACGGCATCTAGGCTGCAGTCCCTCATGGTTCCTGTTATATATCTACTTTTTATTTACACGGTTAGATTTGTCATCGTAGGCATTTGGGTTATTATAATTTGGAGTGGTGATTAGATGGTCGACCTGTGACCTGGGCTTTGGTCGTTGATATGAGAGGTTTTACTCGTTTCTTTCGTTCGTGGGGTTCTCCCCATAATAGGGGGCCTCTCAATCTGGGTTCTCATGGTATAATTAAAATTCGACATCGTGGGTTTCTTTCGTAAGAGTTATGTTTGATTTAAATTTGGGTGAGATTGGATTTACAGGTTTTGATTCTAGAAGAGTTGTTTCATTATTTTCTGCTCTTGTGTTTCTTGTTTGAATTTAAGAATATTTGCAACTTATAATTTTGGTTTTTTTTTCTTTTGTCGGTAGCTTTTTAGGCATCTTCTGGCACTGTGGTGGTGGTGTTGGTGTATGTATTTCGTTTTTAGTTTTGACCTTGAGTTATAACATGTCGTTTTTTATTTATTTTTTTTACACCTAATTATTGTATTGGTTTGCGAGTTTATATTACTTTTTTTTCTCTCGAAAGCCCGCAATTCAGTCCAGTCATTTGTCCATTAAGTTCTTGGGGTTTTATTTTTCTTGTGATTACTTTTCTTTTTTTTTTTTTTTTTGTTTAGTATTTGTATCAAATATTTGACTTTTATTTATAAAGAGTTCTCATTGTAGGGGGTGTGTCTAAGTATCCTTTTCTCTCATCATCTGGTTTTTTTGATGTGGTGTTTCTGTCAAGATGAAAAGAATAAGATAGCATGCATATTTATGGGAGATGACATAATGTGATAAAGGAGTGGTTAAAGAGGAAAGTATGGAATTCTTGAGTATTGAGCTTATTTTGTAATTGGGTTATAATGAGTGGAGAAGGAGTCTACTTCAAGTTGAGGAGTGTCGTGTTAGTTGACAGCTTTCTAAATCGGTTTTTGCTGGCTTTCACGTTTTGTTTCGTCCTGTGCGATTTATTAAATATTATTTGTGTAATGATTTTACATTAATATAATGTTTGGTTTGTGTCTTAATGTAATATTTTAATTGTTAACCTCCGAGTTAGGGATTTTTCAGTATTATGATGGTTTCGATGAAGTGATCGTGAAAGGGGTGTCTAGTTGAACCCCTGTTCTAGTTTGGGGGTTGAATGCTGTGTTTTCCTAGAAATTGTACTGTACTCAGAGATTGTATTATAATATAGTTTAGAAGATGGAGAAAGTTGAGTCTTGGTAATTTGTTGTTGGCTGAGTAATTTTGTATAGAGTGATTGTATAGGGTTTATCTTGAGTTTTAAGTTAATATTGGCGGAGTTGAACATCTTGCATATATCATTTCTCGGTGTTTTGGCTTTCCGTGTGTTTGGATATTTTCAGTTTGCTTTTGTTTTTTTTTCATTTGATGCATTTGAATATTTATAATATTTTTTTATATTATTGGTATTTATCGTTTTGTTAGACTCAGCGTTCCATATTATATGGTAAATATATTTATAGGTTTTAATTAGTTGGGTTTTTGTTTTTTTTGTATCAGGACGTAGAGATATCTCGTATATTGTGAGGGTTGGTTAATTTTTTTCTTTAGAATTTAGTGTAATTTTGGTAGAAATTACATATTATTTAATATTATTATATATATAATATTTTATATTTTAAACATGTAATTATAAATTTTTAATATTTATTTTAATAGGGAATTATTAGAGATAAATTTATTTATTATATGATAAATATAATTATATATATATTATAGGTATTTATTTAATAAATAAATATAACTTATAATAAATTTAAATTATATATTATAAATTTAAATAATTTGAAATTTACTCAGTAAATTATTATATATTGAATATCAAATGGAATAAGAAATTTGGCTCGGTTAATTATCCATTTAAAGTAAAAAAAATTTAAATACTGATATAAATAATTAAATAATTTTTTTATTCTTTTTAATTATTATTTTTTATAATTCTTTTTAATTTAAAAATTAATTTGGTAGGTTCTTCTGTTATGTAATGTACAAAAGAACTTCTATTAATAGCAATTATTTTCAATACAAGTTTAAATTATTACTTGTTTCTCTCTGTTTTAGCTACTTTTTTTTTTTTTTTTTCTAACTTTTTTTATTTTTCCCCTTCTTTCGTTTATTTACTTTTATCTTTCTCTTGATCTGTTGAGTTTTTTTATTGAATTTTCTTTTTTCTGTATTATATTTCCCGATGAATATGATTTTGAGTGTCATTTTAGAAAAAAACATAGCATAGAAACCTTTATTATAGTTTCACTGCTTTTCTCTTTTTTTTCTTTTGTTTTTTTCAATTTTCGAATATTAACTTCTTGTCTAAATTGCTCGTTACAGGGAGAGTTGTTTCACATCAATTATCGCGTTTCTAACAATGTCATAATCGAACTAAAAACTATAATTTAGACAATTATTTTATGAAATGTAAAACCAGTAAACATTTCTTAGTTAGTTGTTTTACCTGATTTTATTCGAATTTATTCATTGCTACATTTTTTCTTAATTTATGCTTCTCCAATTTATTCTTTTAGAAAATTTATGTTATATATTTTGATCATCAATGAATTCTGAATTTTTTCGTATTTCTAGTTGGTCAGAGATCGAAACTATGTCTATTTCACAATGATATCCTTAAGTTTTAAAATAATTTTTTCTTTATTACTACTCGACATATTATTGTTTATTTTTTTTTATTTTTTCTCATAAAAATCATCTTTATATTCATTTTAATTTTTTACCTTTGTCTAATTTTTATCTATTACTCTCTGATTTTTTTCCTAATTGAATTATATTTATCTTGCTAAACGTATGACAATGGTTTTTTCCTTATTTTTTTTTATACATGTAAAAACATATATCTCAATTTAATTTCTTTTTTTTTTTTTTTACTTTTTTTTTGCTATTCAATCTGTCAATATCTTAATTCGTAATATATTATTGTATTATATACGACTTTGTCCATTTTAAAGGATTTTTCTTTTTGCAAGCATACTAATAATCCTTATTCAATATAGTGACAAATCCATCATCACTATTTTTTTTTTTTTTTTTTTATAAAAGCCGACACTTTTTTTTTTTTATATTTGAAATCAACTTCATTATCATTTTTTTTTTTTTTTTTTTTTTTTTTTTTTTTTTTATATATAACGTTTTACTTCTTTTTATTTATTTCACTTTCATTCTTTTTTCTCCTTCAACTATTTATTTTTTTTTTTTTTTTTATTTTCATCTTAATTCTTATATTTTTTTTTTATTCGCTTTTTGTGTTATATATTTTTCTTACTATTTTTAATTTTTAGTACTTAATTTTAATTTTTCATAAAATTTTTTATTTCTATATTTTTTATATCTCAATCATCTTTATATTATTCATGATATTGACTATTTTTTTTCGTTTTTCGTAGATTGGTTCATTTTTCAGTGCTTTACAAAGTTTTTTTCACATCAATAATGCTAGCTCATATGTGTTTCAATATTATTCTGACTAACTGTTTACTTGTAAATGACATTTTATCTGACATTAAATGGGAAAAAAATGCGTCAAATATAAAGCTAAAAACCCTGCTCTTTCATAACTAAGTTCTCATTACTTTTAAATTCAACAGTAAATTTTAACTAAAACATTTTGGAACTCCAAAATACAACCTACACACACTTTTTTCTAACATATTTTATTGAATATTTTTACATTATACATTTTTTGTAAAAATTATTTAAGTTTTTTAAAAGAATTACTCATTTATTACTCCTATATTACAAATTTTTTCAATACTGATTTTTTTTTTCAATGAATTATTGCTATACCAGTAAAACTTAAAGGTTTTTTTCTACATAATTATATGCTAACTTATATCATATACTTCTCGAACTTTATCCCGTGATTATTTAATTTTACAATGACAATTACTCTTAACATTATCCTTAACTTTTCTTTTTTTTTCTCTTCGAATAAATAATCTAAACTTGCCAAACAATTAACATTAAGTTCCATGATCTATTCTTTCAATCAACAGTATAATAATCTAATTTCTTTAATTGCATACAGACATTCGAACAGGTACATAAGCTTGATGTCGTGTATATTATTTCCTGCTCATTTTTTAACAATCAGTATCCCGCGTTTGGTCTGTGTTTGTTTTTTATTTTATTTAATTTTATATTTTATTATTTATTTTTTTCATTTCTTTTAAGATAAAAACTTTTTATGTTTTAAAAAAAAAATTTTATTAATTTTTATATTCATTTATTCTCATCTTAAATCATTTTGGTTTTTATAAAAAAATTAAAAACTTTTATTCTATTATTAATTTCATGGAATGAGAAATACTAGTTTGTATGTATAAAACAATTTAATTTATTTTTATTAAATTAAAACTGCTTTAGATACTTTTTAGTCTTAAATAAATGAAGGTAAAAAGAAAAATACATTTTTTATTATTAAGATTTGCATCTTCATTTTATAGCTTTTTGAAAATTATTCTGACTAAAAGAATTTTATTTATTTGTTTTGTTTATAACTTAGTTAAGATATTTACTTTATTTTTTTACTACACTAAGCAGTAAATTGATTTATCAGTGAATTCCAGTAAATTTTCAAAGCTAAACCGCATCCTCACCTCACTCCCGTACACCGTCCCGAATCTGATAGCTATTGAGGTATTGATTTGATTTCTATTGATCTTTTGAAATCTACTTGATCTATTGAATCTATTGTTTTTTCATAGTCATATTTCCGAGTATTTTGGATTTAAACATAGCAAATAATAAAAAATATGTTCTTTTTTTTATTATTCCTCTCGAATATTAATGTTGACAAAAACAACATGTTTTCACATCAATAAAGCTACCAAAACATAACCTGATGTAAGAAAACTAATGTATTAACATTAAACCTAACAAACTTAGACACGAATAAATAGTCAACATTAACAGAGTACCATACTTAACAACAGGAAAGTAATCGACGTTGCATACAACGTACCCTAATTCACACTTTTTCTCAAACATATCAGTGTTATTTTTACATTAACATAGTACCATTTAACAAAATTATGCATAACTAACTAATTATATACAGACCCATCGATATATTGATGCTAACGTAAACAAAGTTTTCACCTTTTCCAATAAGACAACTATATTGAAAATCTAAAGAATATTTAAATGTACATTCACCCTTCTCAAACCTAATACATTTCTTATTAACACGAGTAAACAGTTAAATTAACAAAAGTTAATAATTAATAGGATTACTGTATTTCAACGTTGCATTACAGAACGTTAAAATCACTTTCAATGTATTTTTTTTTTTTTTTTTTCTCCCCAAAACTGTCTAACATATCACTGTATTTTTACATTAAACATAGATCACTATAATTATTAACAATAATGTTTACCAAACTAACCTACATTATCATAACTGGCCAACGAATATTATGCTGACTGTGAACAAAGCTTTTTCCACAATCAATAAAAGAGTAAGACATTATATATAGTGCCTGAAATAAGAATAATTAAAGCCCAATGACAAACCCCTAACATACTTACGCGTGCTGGAATAAACATGCTAACGAAAATAACAAAGTTTTCCATACTACAACAGTAAAGTAACTAACAATGCCTACAGAACGAACAGGTTAAACGATACTGATGAGTAAATTTCTTTTACTTTTTATTTAAAAACAAATTAGTTTTAAATTGCGCTGTTTTTGCTTAAAACACCTATTACAGACGTTAACTAACAATTTTTAATATTCTTCTTTTAAAACTTTTTTGACTTTAAAAATTTTTTATTTTTAACTATTTTAATTTCATGTTCAAAGACCAAGGTTTTTATTAGTAAAATCTGCTTTTTTTTTAATTTCAATTTTTTTTTTTTTTTAAATTAATTTTCCCTAACATTAACCTTTCGTATATAAAATACAATTTTATTTATTTTTTAATTTTTATTTTTAAACTTTTTGTTTGTTTTTTTTGGTTTTGTTTTTTAAAAAAACTTATTTATTCATTAAATTTTATTTCTTTAAAACTTTTTGTCCTTATAAAAAACTAAGTATTCCTTTTTTTAATGTTTATATACATAACTAAACTTTAATCATTTTTTCTTTACATAAAAGCAGTAAATCAGTGAATCATAAGTAAATTAAGCCAACCATCCCTCCCTCCTCCTGCCCCGTCCAAACACTCGAATGCTATATGAGGTATTGAATCTACTTGATTACTATTTGATTTCTATTTGATTCAAGTCATGTTTCGAGATATCAAATCTTTGGATACAACATAACAGAAAAAATATGTTCTTTTTATACTAACTTTCCTAGAATATTGATTATGTTGACATTTACAAAGTTTCTTCCAACAATCAATAAAGCTAACAATATAATAAAACTGATTAAGATATTTTAATCGTATAACAAGTAAACCTAAACATACCTTAAAATCACGAAATAAACCAGAGATTCAACTTTAAGCATTAAGTAACCAATGCTTAAGCATATGTTAAAGAGGAACTACACGTTGGCATACGACCCGTAACTTTCTATTCACGACTTTTTTCAAAGCGGATTCTCTAACATAATTTTCAGTGTTTATTTTTTATTTACATTAACATAGTAACGTTTAAAAATAAAAAAAATTTTCATGAACTTTTTTTTGGTAGAATATCAGTACCATCAACTGCTACAGTAACATGTTTTTCCCATCAATAATAAAGCTAACATATAAACCGAGACTAAAAAAATATAATGTATATCATCTACCAAACTCTATACATCTTAAACACCGGATTGTAACAGTTTAACATAACTTCAAAGGTTTCATCACTTAACAACAGTAAAGGTTAATAACATTTTTGAAATATCAGAATGTACCCTAGTTCATCCTTTTTTTTCAAATACTTATTTAATCTTTAGCTAATGGTTTTTCATCTGTTATTTTTTTAAACATTAACTACGTAACATTTTAACAATAATATTTTACCATAAACTTAGAACTTTAATTATTCATACTGGCAACGAATATAATGCTGACGTAACAATTATTTTCTTTCATCAATAAAAGCAAACATATCATAGCCGTAACTAAGAATAAGGTTACACGCTTTCATGAAAAAGCTAACATCTCCTTATGCTAGCAAAAAAGTCTGCTGAAGCCATTCCACTCAGCACACATAGCTTAACAACAGTAAAGTATACTAACAATGTGCATCTACTTAGACGATCATAGGTAACGCGCAAATTTTTAATTTGGGGTCCCTTCCCGGTGGTTTTGTTTACTGTTGGTTTTGTTTATTTTTATTTTTTATTATTTATTTTTTGATTTCATTTTTTCTTTAAAAAACTTTTCTGTTTTTAAAAATCTTTATATTTTTTTTTTAATTCATTTTCTTTGAAAAAAAATTTTATTTTTAAGATAAAAAAATTATAGTTTTTGAGTTAAAAGGTGTTAAAAATCTTTTAATAATTTGAAGCTTTTTTTTTTTTAGTTTTAAAAATTTTTTATTTTTTTTTTTTTTAATTTTTATTTTCTTTAAAAATTTTTGTTTTTAAAAACAACTTAAATTTATTTTTATTTAATTTCTTGAACGTTTAAGGTCTTTACTCAAAAATTTTGATCCTTTTGGTGAGCTATCGTCACCTTATAAAATTTGACTATTTTTACATTAGCACAAAAAGTAAAACAGTAAAAATTAGTTAATTTCAAAAACATAAAAATAAGTTCTTTATATGCTAGCCAATGGATATATGCTTACGCAACAAAGTTTTAGCATTTCAATAAAGCTGAATAGTTCATAACTAAACTAATTAATATAATGTATTCAAAGGCATAACCTAACATATTAACGGATGTAATAATACGCGCTTAATTTATTTGAAATTCCCTACTTTCATCAAAACAGTAAAGTAAATCTACAACAGGTCTAAAGGGTATATGCAATATTCTCGATGTGTTCTTCCGGACTTTTTTCCCTGATATCAGCAACAGAAAAATGGACAAGATATATCTTTTAAACAAAATCCTTTAATAAAGTGACGCATCTATTCAAGATACTTTTACATCTTGAATCTATGAATTGACACTTATTTCTCCTTCATCAAAGTGTCAACTCGTTCGAGTATTTAAACATCATTTGAGAAACTATGAATAAACGTAGAGATTAGCAGAATATTCTCCTAGCAAGAAACCATGAACATTACTTCAACAATTATACTTTTAGCCTAGGCTCTTTTATGTTTTCTAACACATCAATCCGTTAGTTTTTTTAACCTATGCAGTATAAGCCGTTAGGAAACTCATTTTCATTCTCTCTATACCAATCATTTTGGCTAATTTACACACTTATTTCATATCAGTAATTTTAACAATATAGCAACACTATCTTTTACGAATAATACCTAGACATTAACTCAAGTAGTATGCTAAAGCCACACACTTCACCCCTCCACAGAGAAACCCAATGGGATGCGCCCGTTGAAAGGATGTGAATCCTGAGATGGGGGATCAACCCGAAGGGTGTAAGCGGGTTTGGCGCTCAAGCCCGAAGGGGTGAAGGCGTTGCCTTTCTTTTAGTTTTTTCCTTTCTCTTCTCGGATGGGTAATGTCCCGCTTACAAACTTTAGGTATGAGTCACCATTTCCTTCTTTCACATTCATGTTTTTCAAGGTAGGGGCGCATTCTAAATAAGTATAAATGTCAATTGAAAAGATTTTACTTTAGACACTTTCTTGGGTTATTTCTTTATGTTGCGTTTGATCATATTCATCCAAAATGAAAGTCGATTTGTTACTTGAAACAATAGATAAATTAGATTTTAGGTATGGAGGGAGGACGTTGTGGGAGGAGGGTACGGATGGGTGGCTTTTGGATTTCTGATTTTTTAAACAGCTCATTTAGGATCGTAAAAGTGCCAAAATTTTTAAGTTATAAAAACATAAAAGGCGAATAAAATTTTTTTTGGTAAAAAATATATTATAAGAAGCAAAATGAATTAAATATAATTAATAACGTTTATTATGATATATATTATATATTTAATATTTTATTTATAGTATATTTTGTTTGTTTTTTTTTTTTTTTTTTTTTTTTTTTTTTTTTTTTTTTTTTTTTTTTTTTTTTTTTTTTTTCTTGAGGTTGAATTAATATAAAAATATAGTTATTTTATATTTTTCTATATATATTTAATTTTTTTTATGATTATATATATATTATATTATATGTTGCATATTTATATATAATATATATTATATATATATATAATTAATATTTAGTATAAAGATTATGTTTATCATCTGTAAAGTAATTGTATATAATTTACAATAACAAAATTAAAAGAATAAAAATTGAAAAATAAATTTAATAAATAAATTATCAATAAAACAAATATATTGTTAGTCCCAACTGTGTTAAGCGCGTTTAAAATTTGTTATGTCTATAGCTTTTATTAGTAGTTTCATTATTATTATTTAGGTATGATGATAAATTATTATATGTTTTAATTAATTTAAATTCATTGGTATGTTCATAGTTGCGATAAACACTTGATGTGCATCTATAGATGACAATTTGATTCACACATTGTGCATTAGTTGTAGCATTTAACTCGTTGATTTCAGTATGCGAAATGATAGGTTTATGTCGTATAAATTTTTTGTTAGGTTTTTGTTAAAAATTACTATGATAAAGTTATATACAAATTACATTATTTAAATTAATAAAGACATTATTAGCAAAAACATAAATGATTTAGTAAATTTGTTATATTTTCTCTTCCTGTGACACAACCAGGGAATCAAGGAAATTTGGCGTATGTTTGAATACACGGCCAGCAGAATCAACAGGTATTGTGCAATTGCTGTCGAAAAATATGGGAGGAGCAGAACCATTTCTCTGATCTGGTATTAATAACCCTAAATGAAAACATGAAAAATACAAAAAAACAAACGTGAAAGGAATTGCTCGTATGTGCCTAGATAATGAAAAATACAAATATCTGATTGCGATTTCAATTTCAACAAAGCTGTACTGGCATGTTGTATATGACTTTGAAATCTTGATATGGTTCGTTTTTTGCGAAACTTATATCTCTTTGTTTACTTTCTTCTGATTGGTTAAAAGAACGAATCTCATTATCTCCTTTTGGGTCTGTTTATACATACAATTTTCGTCAGTAGCACATTTTTCCCTGTGGTGAGTATGATGACGTTCATTCTTGTCTTTCTAAGCACGTTAAGTGGATTATCTTTTACGCAACCTTCGTATTACCCCATTGCATGTGTTTCATTTATTAGCTTTTTTTCTTAAAACGAATGGAAAGCAATATTAATAAACTCAGTCGAGTTGCAAATAATAAACCTTTAGTTCATTTCGGTTGAAGAATCACAGATTATCGAGTACCTACGGAAAGCTTGGGCTAAAGGCTAAGTAATCGTTAGTGTCATCTGATTGCATTGCCTCCTGGTGAATATCTAATCAGAGGTGACAGTAGTGTTGAGAGGTTAAATAATTAGAATAGAGGGTTGTTTTCACAGATCTGTATAATGTTAAAAAAGCTTGATGTACGTTCAACTAATTGGACAACACCTCGGATGTCTGTCACATTCGCACGTAACGTGTATATTTTTTAATCTGTTCATTCATTTGAAAATTTTACATCGCTTTGGCCATAATGAAAACGAATTCAAACTGTCTCATCTAAAGAGTCGCATATATGATGGACTTAATTCATATACGCTCATGAGAATACATCTACAATATTTACCTGAAACATACGGTTTTTATCATATAACATGGGGTATACCAGGAATAGTGATCTGATACTAACAAATCGTTGATAAGTTTCTTCTCTCTGGTATGAGAGAATGAGTGCAATGAACCTGTGCACTCCGAAGAATGGATTAGTGCTTCAAGAACGTGTATTGTTTTATACTTACGATATTTCGTTGGCAGTTGAGTCTTCTGAAGAATATATAGAATTTGCTCAATTTATACAGAATCCTCTGTCGTATGATTAGATGAATTAATATGTTTAAATAAAGCGTATTGTTTTTTTTATGTATTCTACTTCAAATGAATATAGTTGATCAGTTATTTGTTATATAAATCATGAAAACTTGTTTTTACTTTGTTCCCACTATGTGGCCTTGTGTGAGTAGGTATGTTAGTGTGTTTGTATATTTGTGCTGTGTGTGTGTGTTGTTAAGTATGTTATGTTCGCAGTTTAACTTTAATAGCATATATAGATAAGTAAAAACTTTGTTTATGTTAGCTGTTTTTCTAATAGATCAAGAGATCAATAATCATGGATGGGCTGGGGATGGTGGAGTGGATGGTTTGAATTACTGATTTTACTGTTTTACTGTATGTTTATTGTATGTAAAAACGTAAATTTTTTACGTAAAACATAAAAAGAATAAATTTGCATTTTAGTTTAAAACAAAAAGTTTTAAAAGAATATTTAAAATTATAAAAAATAAATTAAATACGCTATTTTTTTAAAAACTTAGAAAAGTTTTTTTAAGGAAATTAAAATTAGAAGAATAATAAAAGTTTTTTAAAAACAAAAAGAATTTAATGAAGATGAAATAAAAATAATAAAAGTATTTTTGAAATTGAACAAAATTTAAAGAATTGAATTTAAAAATAAATTAAATATTTCTAAATACAAAAAGTTTTAAAAGAAATGAAAATCAAATTTAATAAATAAAATATTAATAAATAATATACTCAAACACATGAGCGATACTTGGATTGTTAAATGAATATTACCACATCAGTATTCGTACCTGTTTCGTTCTGGTTCATGTGTAGTTACTTTTACTTTGTTGGTTGTTCAGTATGGAACTTTGTTATTGTTTAGCAGTTTATTCGAGCGTAAGTTATGTTTAGCTTTGTGCTTGGGAGTTATATTCTTAGTTCATGTAACGATATGTTAAGCTTTATTGATGTGAAAACTTTGTTTACGTTTCAGCATATCATCCATTTCGTTTCGAATAATTTCTTAGTAGTTTTATGGGTAAATTATTGTTTAAATGTACTTTAATTGTTATGTAAATGTTACATGTGAATGTTAGAGATAATTGTTTTAAAAAAAAAGTGTTGAATAGGGTACGTTCCTGTAATGTAATGTTAGTTAGTTACTGTTGTTAAATATGAAACTTTGTTAAATGTTAACTGTTTATTTGTGTTTTAGGTTTGTGGGGTGTACATTTTTTTTAGTTCTTAGGTTTATATGTAGCTTTATTGAATGGGAAAACTTTGTATTTACGTTAGCTAGTGATATCGTTGGTCAGTTATGATAATTTTAGCTTAGGTTATGAAAAAATCTTTTGTTATATGTTACTATAGTTAATGTAAAATAACACTGATTATGTTACGAGATATGTTTGAAAAAAAAGTGTGAATAGGGTACGTGGTCTGTGATGCACGTTAGTTCTCTCTTATTCGTTAAGCATCGGTATTTGTTTAATGGTTGACTGTTATTTTTCGTGTTTACGTAATGTTAGGTTTGTATGGTTATACATTTATTCTATACATCAGGTTATGTAATGTTACCTTTATTGATTGCTGAAATTTGTTATGTCAACAAATATTCGAGGAGGTTAGTATAGAAAAGAACATATTTTATGCTATGTTTATCCAAAATGATACTCGAAATATTACTTAAATCAATAGATCAATAGATCAATAGATCAATACTCAATAGATCAGGGTTGGGACGGGGAGGGGTGGGGTAGGCGGAGGCAGATAATAGACTTGATCTTTTACTGATTCACTGAATTTACTGCTTTAAAGTGTATGTAAAAAATGTAAAGTTTTTTACGTTATTAAAAATAAAAAAAGAATAAATTTTTATTGCGAAAGAACAAAAAAGGTTTTTAAAGTATTTGAGTTCGAATTAAAAGAATATTTTCGCAACACAAACAAAAAAACAAAAAATTTTAAAAGAAAATACAAAAAATTAAAAATAAACAAAAGTTTTTTAAAAACAAAAAGTTTTAAAGAAATGAAATTAAAAATAAATAAAAGTTTTTTAAAAACAAAAAGTTTTAAAAAAATGAATTAAGAAATAATCCAATATTTTTTTAAAAAAACAAAAAGTTTTAAAGAAATGAAATTAAAAAATATAAATAAATATATAAAAAAAAATAAAAAACACAGCGCGATACTTAATTGTGTCAATTGATATTTACTGCAATCAGCTTCGTAGCCTGTTCGTTCTGTATGGAATTTAGTTAGTTATTTTTAAACTGTGTGTTTAAATATGGAAAACTTGATATTATTAGCAACGTTTATTCGACGTTAGGTAGTTAGGTTTTGTCATTTGTACATTATATTCCTCTAGTTCAGGTTATGAATTATGTTAGCTTTTTATTGATTTGAAAACTTTGTTTTCCTACGTTAGCATATATTCATGGATCAGTATGTACATAGGTTAGCTTATGAATAATTTTTGTTAATAATACTATGTTATGGTAACAAATATCCATTGGATATGTGTAGGGAGCAAAAGTGTGAGTTGCTTACGTTCTGCTCTCCAGTTAGGTTACTTTTAACTGTTGTTAAGTATGGAACTTTAGTTAGATGCTTAGTAGTTTATTCGTGCTTAAAGCGAGTTAGGTTTGTCGTTCGTACATTTATACTTCTTAGGTTCAGATTATGACAATGTTAGCCATTATTGATGTGGAAAACTTGGTCGCCATTAAGATATAATTCGTTGATCAGTAATGAA
>JABUQX010117989.1:0-45000 GCA_015478945.1 Trachelipus rathkii
GGAGGATGCCATCTTCACAGATGAGGAGCTGATGGAAGACCAGTTGGTCCGCAGCCCTTTTCACAATGTGAGCTTAATGATCTGGTTCGGGAACTCAGGCTTGTCGAAGACTTCCGCCGAGCTGTTGCCCTCCAGACTCAAAGGGAAAAATCTACTCGGTGAGGACGCGCGAATCACGTTCTTTCGTAGAAGGCATCAGGAGTACATGGGCTACTTCTGCGAGGAGGAAGACCTCGTGTTCTGCCGATGATGTCGCCGGTCTTCTTGCTAAACTCTGCGCTCCTCAATATGATCCGAGAGATTGGCGACTCCTCATAGACAGTAGCAAGCGCTCTTTGAAGAGTGTGCTCATACCACAAACGGAACGAGTTCGCGCTCAAATTCCTTCCTTCGGCACTCCACAAACTCTCAAGAGAAATATGAAGGCAGTCAAAGTACGTGCTCGACAAAATCCAATATTAGCAGCCGCACCAATGGATCATCTGCGTCGACTTTAAGATGGTGAACCTTCTACTTGGTCAGCAGTCCGGGTACACAAAGTACCATGCTTTATATGAAGGGGACAGTCGAAGACAGGCCCCAGCACATTGTTGAAGAAATAGTGCCGGCGTCGAAGAGCAGTTAGTATCTACTTAGGGGCCAGCAACTAATCATAAACGAACCTCTTGTTGATCGGGGAAAAAGATTTTGTTCCCACCGCTTTTCACATCAAGCTTGGGTTAATGAAAACATGTTCAATCCGAAAAAGCGCTCTGGACAAGGAATGGATGCTGCTTCCAAATACCTGTGCGAGCCTTCCCTGGAGTTCCCATTGGAAGCTGAAGCCGGCATTTGCAGATGGGCCCACAGATATACGGCAGCTCATCAAGGTACACACACAGAGTTCAGTAAAACTCCATAATGAATACATAGCACATATTCTCCGTTGTTACAGACTCCTCTCATACAGCAGGTGTGTATATATATATATATATATATAGTGAAATACAAACTCCTCGAGAGTAGAACAAGAAGGGCAGCAATAAATACTACGTACACACTCAATCAACCAGCATGATTTAAAGGAACTTCCAAAACCGTCGGGTGTTTGAGAATTTTAAAAGAGCATTATCCTGTTTTCAACTAAACATGTAGTAAAGATAGGTTTCCTTGTACAAAACTTATTTTTAGGTTGTGTATGTACAATGAACTTCGAAGAGTCAGGAGAAGAAATGTTTTTTACCACATACTTTTGGTGAAGCTCATGCGTCAAAAGGAGGAGAGGTACCAGGGGATGTGTTGGACGCAGTCATGCTCGCGGACTAACTGCTTGGTCTGCTGAAGAAGGAGACAACCCAGCAGCTTGCAGTCTTGTCGATACCTCAACACAAGGGGTAGCAATCGAGGAAGAAACGGGTAATTGTTTAGACGAGATTTCACGTGAATCCTCGGTGAAACTTCTTTGTTGCATATACAGTAAATTATCAACGGCTCATGTACATGATTTGAAATCTTATGTCAAATAGAATTCGAGGTATATAATAGAATGAATGATATTGTGGACATAAACAGTTGACTCTCTTTATTTGAAAACCACACCGGCATTAATGACGGGAAAAAATAAGCCGATATGTTTCCTGAGATGAGATACCGTTTCAAAGAAAAGACAAATTGAGAGTTTATTGGCGCGTGACGCATCAATATTTCGAGTTTTTTTTTCATTAAAATTTTTTTGTGGTTGTTTGTCAGCACGAACACTAAATATACACCGAGAACATCTGAATTTTTTTGAATATAGAACTAAAGACAACGAGCTTGTTGCATTTTTCGGACTCGGGCAGTCTCAAACTAACTATTAAGTCTAATTCCGCAGGAAAAAACCCTTGGTTAAAAGCGAATTTTCTCTAACAAATATAATTTTTTTTTAGTTTACGCAGTCTTTTATTATTGAAGTGAATTTATATGCATATTTATTATTTAATTATATTAATTAATATTTAATTATTAATTATTTATTCTAATTTATTATTATATTATAATCTAATTATTTCTAATATTTGAGATGAATTGGGCTCATCATTTACAATTAGTATTTTTTATTCACTTATAATATTAGATTCATAATTTATTTCATTATATATTATTTTGACTTATTAAATGTATATATATTAATTATAATTTAAATTAATATTAATATAATTTATTATTTATTGGACAATATGATTAATTATATTTATTACTTATTTTATTTATATATATATATTATTATTATGGAAAAAATAACCTGTACCTATTATTTATTATTATAGATATTTTTTATTATTATTATTATTATTTTTATTATTATATTATTCTTTACTTACTATCATATGAGCTTTTAATTAAATACTTTTTTATTATTATTATTATTATATATTATATTATTATTAATGATATTATTATTTATTATTACCTTAAATTTTAATTTATAATAGATCTTATTATTATATATATATTATATATTATTGGTCTCCCAAAATGTATTATTCATAATATTATATTATATTATAATTACTTATTATTGATATATTATTATTATAATATTACTTATTAATTATTATTATTATATATTTATTTATTAATTATTATTATTATTATTATTATTATTATTATTATTATATTATTATATTATTATTATTATTATTATTATTATTATATTATGTGATTAGTAGTAGATGAAAAGCAGTAATTGAAGTGAACAGACTGAATAATGAATATTAATAATGAAAGGTTGTAGTCGTTTACCGATGTAATTATTTTGTTCCCCATCAGAATGTGCCCATTAATTATAAAGCAAGTAGAATCTAAACAAACTTAATTCAGTGTTTTTCTTATCATTTCATATATAACTCGTATTACACTGACGGTTTTTGCTTTGCAATAATGCTACTTCCTAATGAGTTGAAGTCTTGGACATCAGCAAAAATTTTAAAAAGTTCACATAAAAACCTAGAGTGAACATGCGTTCTGTAAACACCTGTTATTTACATCCTCCTATAACTTTTAATGATAGTCTATGGTGACGTCGGGACATCACAATCTTACATGTCAATGCTTTATACTACGACCTAGTTTATGTATTTCATATTTATTTGATTTCGATCCATAGTAATTATATAACGCTTCTTCTTCTTGCTTCTCTTCTCTTACTTTACTTTACTTTCATTCAATATCTTTATTTACTTCTGCTTATATATATCTATTATACTATTTATTATCACTATTATTGACCTTTTCTGACTTATCATCATTTCTTCTCTATCTTCTACGTCTCTTTTCTCTCTATTTCTTCTCTTTCATCTTTATTCATCTCTTTCTTTCATTCTATCTTTCATTTACTTATTTTCATTTCTAATAAGTCTTCTTTACATTACTTTTGTTCTAAATTAAACCTTTCTTATTTTTTTTTATTGTTTCTTCTCTCTCCTTCTTCTTTTTCGAATTATTTCATATTTATGTCATTTTAGTACCATTCCTATTTCTATAATTACGAATGGCTCGTTATGGCTTCTACATTCTTCTTCGTCTTCTGTCGTCTTTTCCCTTCCTTATCTTCTTACTCGCATTCATTTTTTCATTGCATTTTCACAAGACATAACAGCCGTCTTACTTTCTTGCTATTCATTATATCTATATCAGGCAAATTTTAAATAGTAGATATAAATTATAATATATGGTATACATAAATTTTTATAATTATATTATTTCTAAATGACGGATAAGATTCAAATCTAAACTAGGGTCAAAAGTAAATCTAACATGACATTATTAAATATATTATTTAATTAATATATATATATAATATATATATATATATATAACATCGATATATAATATTATAATGATATTTACTCATATCAAAAATTGATTGATATAATTGCTATATATTATTATTATAGCAAGTTTCTTTAATAATTTTATAAGTTTGAATAATATTGTTACAATATAGTAACTGTATTTATATTGTATTAATTTACTTTTACATTTAATATAATATATATATCTATTTATTATATTATTTTTATATATCATCCAATGGTCGTTACAATATATATGTGAGGTGATTCGGCTCGAGCCCATTATTCTAAAAAGGAGTTTTAACCTTATTCATATTTTATTTAGGATTATGATGTATGCTTGATTCGATATTACCTATTTTATGATTTATCATTTTTATTTTTTATTTATCACTTATATATTATTATGTATTAATTATATTTAAATGTAGTATTAAGTTATTATATATTAGTTATATTATGTATTCCATTTATATATCAATGTCGTAATTAATCAATCTTGAAAATCGTAATCATCCACAAGAATTGCAGGATTTACAAAAAGTTATTTGCTAACTTTTGTCACTAAATTTTTCATTAGTTTCTTTTTGTTGGTGTCGAAAATAAGGATTTGAAATCTTTTACAATTTTAATGATACTGAGAAAATATGTATCTTGCTAGTGTCTCGAAAAGTTTTTAATTTTATATTAACATTGAATAATACAGTGTTTATAATGGACTAAAGCTATTTTATATATTAGTTTAAATATTTGAGCTTAAGTACTACATTAAATATCAACAATAATATTGAGAAAATAAAATTATACTATCACATAATACAATCATAATAACCAGTTAAGAGTAGAGATATATACTTAATGATTATGCTTATGTATTACTATAGTGCAACTACGTTAATTCTCTTATTTTAAGTTTATCTGTCCATAAACTATCCATTATCATAATCATAAATGATTCCTAATATCCCATTACATTACTACTATCGCACTCATCTATATTCACACGGTTTATAATATCTATATCTCTCATATACGATGTACGAAATCCGAGGCGCCTATACACGTTATCTTATGATAAATCTCAGTATAATTCAATTTGCGATCTCCCTACTCTCTGATTTATCATTCTGTAGCTATATTTGTATCTCTTCTCATCTAATTAACTTTACGATAATTTTATAATTCAAGCCTCGTTATGAGATATGAGAAAGTTATACTTGTTGTATATTTCTAATTCTTAAAATCTCTCCTAACTTCTAATGGCTATGATACTAATTTTTTTTCCTTAAATTGAAATTCCTTTCTTCTTTCGGAAAGATTTTGCTTTAATATTTCCTTTAAGACAATTTAAAACATTCCTATTTTAATAAGACTAACAAAAGCAGAGGCTGTCGATGAGACTGAAAACCTCACAATTTATCACAAGATGTAATCATATAGTACATAATGTGCGGCCTCTATAAAGAACCATAGATTCTCGTGTGATATTTAAGATACTGACTAGCTTTTACCTACTCATTTTTCTGACACTACATTTAACCAAAGTTATGAGCTCCGTCTATGAGACAAAAGCTACTCTCATTAACCATACGCACGATATCGTATGTCAATAAGTATGCTGACCTATACTATTACTATCAGGAAGGTATGAGATGAGTTTGGGGCTCTCGGGTCTTATATGCACACTAGACCGCTTGACAGATCAGGGCAAGTTCCTAAGATAAATTAATTGTGAGTCATACTTGTAGTAAATCAAAATATTGATATTATAGTAAATTCATTAATATTAATAAATGTTTTACTATATTGCCACTATTTTACCAGATTCAGCCCTTTGAACTCCTCTATATCTTTTTGCTAATAATTTCAGTCGTTTGCTTTTTTAATTTATCTCTAAGATTTCTCATGATCTGATAGTAAAGACTTTATAAGGTAATATAACCTTTAGTAGATAGCGGTGACAACTAATGCTTACTCCTACGTTACATCCATGGCTGGAAAAACTATATCAGTTATGTTAATATATAATCTGTGACTTATAGGCGTATTAAAACTTCTCTTACGTCTCAAAGCCACCACTCTCCTATTTTAGAAAACGTCAGCCTCTAATTCTGTAGCATACGTGCGAACCAATATGGACTAGCTGTACATTTGTCCTTTATGCGGCTCAAATTTGTGACGATTCTCTGGTATTATTTTTGTGAATATGTGTTTGATGAATTCGCAACATTGCGATATACTCCAGTAGACATACATGTTTGCAGTGATTATTTGTAAGTTGAGCTACGCATTTTCACTTCTTAAATATAACTTTTCCCTCAACCTCTAACTGTTTTAGAGCTTGATCATTTAACTTTTGCTTTCCAACAAATTGCTAATAACTTATACAGTGAGTAAAGATCACATCAACATACAAACAAGAGAGATTATGATTAGGATAGTATAAATGAGAGTACAATCGCGCTATTCAACACTATATTAAATTGTCCAATGTGCGTATCTATATTAGCCTTATACAATTTGCACAGAAATATATAGAATTCGCATCTTATGCAGCATATTGATATAAGTGAGACTATACCACATTGAAAGAAAGTTTATACTTAACACCATCCACTTCCTTTGAATTAGAGCCTTCTGCACAGTAGTGAGGAAGTATAAGAGACGCTATATGAGGTAGAGAACCCGAATACATATTACTTCGTGGAACTTAAACAAAAAAAAAAAAACAAAATAATCCACAATTACACATAAGGAGAGAACAGATAAATCAATCGGTAGTATTTATAAGGTGAAAGCTGTTAAATCATAAAGTGATAAGCATAATATAATAACTCGAAATAATACTAACCACTATTCCTACCACCATCACATAAAAAACAAAATCAATATTCAGTATAACAGATATGTTAATTCCAGTAATTAAAAAATTTCAAGTTAATCATAATTTATTACGATTAAACATTATATATTATTATGAATCATATCTATCATCTTAAGACATGTAACTCACATATAGTTGAGTATAATTAGTAACGCAGGATCACTAATCAATGCAAATTAAATAATCATTATTAGATAACTTTCTTTTGTGAGCTTTTTTAACAAAAATTTAAAACTAAAACTAACTTTATAACTTACTTTTATGAAATCCTATCCTATTAACTTTTCAGAATACATGGAAAGAAAAGGATAAGTACTTCTTCTGATCTACACCATACTAGCAAATCGTGATCTAGAATGCAAATCCTTTCTATTTGATCACCCCGCTCATACCCTTTATCACACAGCAACCACGAAAACACATAATTATCACCACTTAAGGCCAACACCACCCGATTATCACCGATAATTTACCCGATCGAATCTCTAATTTAAGTTTTTTTCACAGTTGTCTTAAATCCTAATGCGAAGTAAGTTATGACTATTACTAAATTTATTTGCCTAATACCTCCTATAGTAATTACTGTAAACGATCCCACACTCATAGTCAGGCTCTATATGTCTCTCCTTCATTCTACCTATTATTTTCCTCCTTCTTCTGAAAGTATAATAATTTCGATTCCGACCTATAGTTTCAGATATCACAGATAGTCTCCTAGTAAAATCCCGCACACCCATAGTCAGAAACTGTAGAATGCCCCTATTTTCGCCGCTAGTATACACATGAATGATACAGAGCTCGGGAAGTGACCGCATCCACGCGGGTAAGTCCGTTTGTCCTTCACTACCTATATAACCATTATCACTCTGTCATCATTCAACCTGACCCTAGCATATTCCTTTTTATATTACTATTAAACTGAGATTGACATGTAGACTCAATATATATTAATTATAGTTACCTAAAAACTTCCTTGAAGTCAATAATAATTAATTAAAATGATTAATATTTTAGTAGTAGAGTATGGTTCAAGACCATATTCCTAACACTTACAAACCCAGTTCTACCTTATAATGATTCTAGTAACCTTATTCATTATTTGATAATACCTTAGACCATTGAAAGATTATATACATAATATATATATACTTAATATGATTATGATTAAATGATGATGCATAATTTATTAATTTTAATTTCATACTTAACCATTATTATTAAATCAACGTTTAAATAATTAATAGATTAAATAAATTTATTTGTTTTGGATTAATTGTAAATTATATCATATTAACCTCCCATCTATGTAATTTGAATTCTAGTATAATTAATTGTAATTAGATATTATGAGATTGTTCGTAATAATATAATTATTTAATAATAGAAAGTTGATCATAATTGAAAAATAATTATATGTATATTTTTATTTTTGATATCGGAAGGATCAATCGCTATTGATGCTATCATAAATATGTGTAAATAATATGTGGATAAATATAGTTAGTTGATTAATGATTATAATTTTAACGCAATATCATTATAAGGTAAAACTTCAATTATAAATATAGCTATTACCTTCCTGAGTAATTAAATTTATTAATCGATAAATCAAATATATCATATATATTAAAGTTTCAGATAATTATAGAATCGAAATATGACGGTAAACACTCAAGACGATAATAGATTTAATTGAATCTGCTACTTTAAACACGTTCACAGTTGCAAAAATTAACTAGCTATAGAAGTCTATATAGTGGAGTAATATTATTAATATAAACCCTTATATTATAACTAATATATAATATAATAATAAATGATAATTATCAAATTAGTGGATTATTCATACTTTACCTACTTACATCACATGGCAAAAACATTACTTTCTTACCATAAAATTAGCGGACGCTAAATACTAACCTGCTCATTAATTATAATTTTATAATAACCCACATGCACAAAATATTATAGCATAATATAATATTTATTTATAAATTAATAAAATATATAAATATTTAATATATATATTTAAATAATTAGATAATAAATATATTAAAATAATATATTAATTATATTATATCATACATATATTTTATAGTTATTATTATATAAAATTAAAAAAAATTTATTCTTATTAATCTATTAATTTATATTTTAATTAAACTGATTATAATTTAATAATTTATTATTAATAATAAGTTAATATAATTATAGTAATTTCATTAGAGGAAATATAGCTAAAATTAATAAATATGAGACATTATATTGTATATATATAATTAATGTGTACTTAAGCTAATATGATCATACATTGCATAGCGAATACTTATTATAATATCTTCTAGTTAAGAGTATAAGTCTAAAATTACGTATCATTTTACAGAATTTATATGTACATTTAAATCATCAACTTCAATTTGTATGCGAGACGATTTTGCAATCGATTTTATTTACAATGTTAAGAAAAGAAGGATTAGTCCGAATTTGGCCAATTGAACGAAATAAGATTCACGAGTTAAAATTCGCCCCCATCCACTAATACTTAAGGGCGTAGTTCAGGTTAGTCTATGAAGAAATTGATAAAAAGAGTAGTGATTATAATAAATCCCATTAAGAGTATGTGCAGTTGCATAGGTTAATCGCGACGTAACCCAGTGAGTATAAGAAAAAATTGAAAGAGAATGTGAGAGAGCATGGAGTATGTTTGCAGCATGGTATGCAAAGGATGATCTGATAGTAGTATTTGATTGATTTAAGTTCAGTTGTATTATTAAATGAGAAATTAATTTTGTGATGGGTAAATTTGACTGTGAGTCACTGGAAAGCCGTAAGGAAACAGGGATAGAGCAGTACCAAGTCGGAATGCCGTAGCTTGCCTGAAAATGATTGATGAAAGAGCCAGAGGATCCATAACAGAATGGACTGTAGGGAGTGTTTTGTGAAGCCAGCGGTTTAAATAGGTTGTGTGGGAAATTTATTATCTTATCCACCAGACTATCACTTTGTTTAAACGATCATTCATTGACTTTTCGACTAACCCAATTTACCTTGTCGTCCCCTATTTTTCTAGAAAAATACATGTAAAAAGGACGTCGCCCTATTTTTACTATCACCCTAAGATTATTTGAGGATTCTTCGCAGATATTCTCTTCAAGGTGATAGAATATTCACATAGTTTATATAAGTTAGCATTATGTCGTTATAAAAAGATGAGTTTATGGGAGTCTTACGAAATAACGTTTAATTTTTATATTATCTTCATTTGAAAATTAAACAAAATATAATATGATTTTGAACCATCACATAAATTATATAAATTAGAAGAATTCTACATATGTAGTTTCGTCCCAGTTATTAACTTGAAAAATATGAAGTATTATCCTATATTTTGTTATTTAAAGTTTTATCAAAGTTTTTACTAATAAGTGTGTAACATCTTATATACCACATACTAATTTTTGTGAAATGGCATTATTCTCATACACTGAGAATAAGAACTAAAGATCTGCAATCTAATTATCCATAAGAAATATAATTCACCTCTAATCAGATAAAAATTCTCTTACTAGATATAATTACATTTATATATCTCCGAAGAAATATGTAGATGACTGCCGATTCCACTAGGTAATGATAGTAAAATAAACTATGTTAAAAGCGCATAGTCTTTTAAACTACAAAGTAATGATAATATCCGTATTATAAGATCCCTCTTCAAAACGAGTATATTACCCACCCTAGTTTATATATCACACTAATCAAAATAATAACATAACCTAATATAATAAAAGACTGCATCTGCTGATTAGATCAACAACAAAATACATAGCTAAAAGCATAACTAGATTTAGAATATCCAACAACAGATATTATGGGAGCAGTTAAAAAGTATACTTAGTTATTTGATACACCTACATACTTTTAAATATTGTTTGTAATTACAAGCTAATAAATTAATTCATTGGACTCAAATAACATTTGAAATGAAATGTAAATAACAGGTTTAATAAAAAAAAATGATAAATGTGTAATAAAATGATAAGAGGGATACCTATCACTGGATCAGAATATAAATAGAGGGAATGGGACCGAACATACCGAAGAACCAAGCCTATATTTTCTACTATCGCTATTGAGTTTATTTACCTACGACTAGAGAAATAATCCATTCCGTAGTATTATCTCGGCTCGGACCGATGAACTCGAGTAATCTACACTCACTTACCGATGTTACACAGATCTATTTCCCATCGCAATTTAAGAGAAAAAACCACCTTATATCACGACAATATAAGAAGACCACGTTGACATTATTGATAAAATAAATAAATCTTAAGAACTCTGCCCCTCTAAAGTTCGACCTATTAATAATTTGAAATCCAATTAAGTGTGGTAGCTCGGAAAAGAATTCATCATCTTAGATAGGTATTATTAGCTATACTCCATTATAATCGTAAAATAATTAATTTATTAATTTAATATATTGTTTAATATTTGATATATGTTATTGATGTGATTTTGTAGTTTCTGTGTACACTACAGCAATATATATATAATATCTTTAATGTAGTGTATATATTATTATCTAATCTTTATCAAACTTCTTAACCCCTATTAGTCTTATATTTATAAATGACATATAATTTAATTTGAATCAATTAGTGCCATATATTATATGATACTATTTAGAATGAAATTAGATTATTAGTGTAACCGTATACTTTATTATCATAAGTTGATAATTAAATATAAAGTAATATATCATTCTTTGTAACTTAACATGATGTATTAGTATACCCACGTTTATCATATCCCATTTGAAGTTACTATAGTATCTATTAATTAGATTGATTATGATGTAATAATTAAATTTATAATATTTATAAATTATATATTAATTAATAATAACTTAATAAATTATCTAGCTATTTAAATATGAAAATTACTTTAATAAATATTCATATATTGAATAATTGATATGCAATTCTGTTGTGCTCTTTATTAATATTTTCAATCTTAATTATAAGCTTAATCTTTATTAATTATTAATTTTAATATTTATATGTGTATATTGTTATTGCTAATATTATATATTTAAGATGTAAATATTACCTAAATAATGATTATCAGATATTATATTTTACTATGTTAATTCATTCACAAAAGCCATTCGGTATTGAGAAAGAAATGAAATTTAGTTTCCTGTTTACCAAGTTTGTAATATTTATCATATAGTGCGAATTCAAATCGATAAATAGCAAGATTGGCTGGATTTCTTGAAAGTTGTGAATTGGTTAATTAACTTAATATAATTAAAATGTATAATATAATCTACTAAACCATGTTAATAAAATCTAATTATATGCTATGACCTTTTACTAATTTAATATGATTATTATTATAATTATTATTAATGAACTTATCTATCGTGCTCTCACACGTGCAATTTCACTCTTTCAGATTGTGTTTATCATTAATGTGATTTTATAATTAGTTACTTGATTATCTGATATTTATTAGAGTATAATTACATTCACCTGATTAATGTGATTAGTTATCTCAAAGTGAGGTAGTGATGTAATTTTAATAATAATATCATCAAATTAATGTTGAATCTAGAGTATCCACTTAAAATTATTAACTGATTGTTAATTCTATGGAAGTTAATATAATATTTGACCTTTTCTACTTTATTGATGCGATTATATTATTAAACCGCATCGTATTCACATATTCACATAAGCTTATAAAAATTAAGTTTATTATTATAGTAAACACTTAATATTTAATATACTACTACATTAAATACAATTATATATTAAAAAAATGAAAAATAATCTAATATTTATAGTAGTAAATCAATATACTATTTGGAATATTGATAGAGAATAATAAATAATATAGAAAAGTAAATTTATATATAAATATCATAATTATAAGTCATATCTAGGGACACATGTTACCGCAAATTATTATAAAACTCACATACTCAATAATAAAATTTTATGTAATTAATCAAAGCTATAATTTATAATAAATATTGTTAATAATTATACTTAATAAATATGTAATAAAATAGATTAACACACTGCATATCATGTTGTGTATAGAGATAAATTAGAATTAAGAATAATAATAGTTAATATAATGAGTGATCACAATAATTATACTATTATATACGCAGTCTAGTTCTCAGCAAAAATTTAATAACGTATATGAAATCAAAACATCAAATATTATTTCAATAAACATTATATATATATATTGATCTATTAAAAAAGATTACTAGAAAGTAGTCACTCCTAACGAACATAAATTTCATAATATAACTTATTCACCTTATAAGATATTCTGTACATACTACTTATGGAAAGTAGTACACTACGATTCTGAGGAACATAAATATTATGGTACACACCATTAATATCGAATACTATGATACATAAAACTCGCAAGTGTTCGACTTATAATACACGAATACAACATTCAATCCAAACTCAAACATCATATTTAAATATGAAATCATCCCTCCTATGATACAACCTATTGTAATACATATTCACAGCACTAATGAAATAGAATATACCCTCGTCTTAAAAAACATTTAACGTATCCTTTTAGAAGAAGCAAAGAATTAGTCGCCGAAAAAGTCCAAAGAGTCAATAATATAATATACAATATATAAATTTCACAAGGTGCGTTGCCAAATAATGCCTACTCAAAGATTCAAGTTACCGAATGAGATGGCCAATTACAAATATTTATAAAAAAAATTTGATTAGAAGGAACTAAAAAGAATATCATAAATGGAAAGTAGGAATAAATTCTGACTTTAAAAGAAAGAGAAAAATACTCCCAACAAAATTTTTATAAATGTATGTCACATTCTAAAGCTAGCCCTGAGGCCGACCTGGAGGATTAAAGTGAGTGATAAAGAGTGAAATGAAAATTCTATATAATAAATTACTACGGAAAAGACATTAAAGCAAAAATTCAACAACATTTTTCTACCAGAATTTATGTCGCAATGCATTAATTCCTCAATATACTCTCACCCATTTATAAGAGATTATTTCCCAGATGTGTAAACAGAAATTGCGGAACTCGTGTAATAAATTGCGGAAATACTTTGGCCCGCCACCTCTGATTGACCTATATAGATTCACCGAATTATCTACCTAAGTAATTTTATTCCTGGAAATATAATAAAAAGACCATAATTATTACCTCTACCTAGTAAATTATCCCCGATTAAATTCGTCCATATTCAAAGAATATCTATTTTTAGAAATATTACAGAGACTATATATATATAATATAATTATGGATTATGGAATTAAATGTAAAAAATAGTAAATAATAATTATATATATATGTACTTAATTATAAAATAATTATATAATTCAAGATATTATCTTATTTCCATTCTCACATGTATATTAAAAAATAAACTTAATTAGATAGCTGATCTAGTAAAACATGATATATAACTATTTTTTTGATAAAATCACATGCGACAACTATAGCTATATAATAATGTAGAGATAAATAAGCGAATGTCAACGATATTTAGATAAGATAAATGTATCAGAAGTCAAGAATAGTAAAAAAAAAATTAAAATAAAATTATAAAATAAAATTTTGTAAATGTAAAGTAAATATATCAAAATAAATAATCAGAGATAAACACTAAATAATAAATAAAAATTATAAGAACTAAAAATACACAAAATAAAATTATAGAACTCTACAGTTCCCCAGCAATTTCAGTGCATTAAAATCATTGAGATAAGGAATCCCCAATATATTTCATTATCATATAGTTAAATGAATTGAAACAGTGAACAAAATATACGCGCACACCACATCACACACAATAACACACATCAAACAAACATCACACCCACACAAAAACGACCAAAATCAACACATCACTCTCTATGAATAGATAGATTGTTTCTAAAAGAAATATTCATTAATTTAATCTATGTGACCGTGAAAACCACTATTGACCATAAAATAAACCTATATAACATATGACAAATTTTAATATCATTATGTATCATTATTAAAACCTCCGGCATTATTCTAAATTAATAAATTATTTTCTCCGACTCAGAAGTAGTATTTAGTATGATGGTTCACCCTAAGCCGTTATTGAAAACCGAGTATTAATACAAAAGCGAACACAACATAAAAGAACCTATATAATTTATTCAACTTAGATAACAAGAATAAGAACGTATAGTCTATATTAAAAATAATTTATAATTTGACAACACTAAAAACAAACATTAATAAAATAAACTATAATTAAATTTTTTAGAAGTAATCAGTTTTGATAGTGCCTTACTATTAAAATATTACATATTAAATATTAAATTTTATTAATCTATTAATATTGAAGACTTGACCTCTTAAAGTCAAAAATAAAATACCAAGCGTAAACGTGCTAAAATTATCACAAATAATAAACATTTAATATTAAAATTAATTATTTTAATATATAAGATATATATAGAGTAATTTTTAATTTATTTTTAGATAACAAAAGGAGGTAGGCACCTAATCAAGGAATAACATGGACCATGAAGGCGAGAAGCTTCATAGATAACATTTCAACATAAGTATTAGTTATATAATTACAATAATATTATATAAACATTTAATAATATAAAAATTAATAATTTTTATAATTAAATAAATAGATTCATAATTACCCACAATAATTACAACAATATTCTTACTAACAATAATTGAACGAAAAATTTATTAAATTAGAATGGACGATTACACCACCAAAAACTATTACAATATAAATACAAACTATTTATATAGAGGGTTGAGCAAGTAAGAAAACCTTATATACAAATTTATCTAAATAAATTCCAAGAGTAAAAGACTTAAAATTGATAAAATAATTATATAAAATAGTGAGATATGCAGATGATATAATTAGCGATTTAAAATTATCAGATCTATTTTAAATGGGAGCTAACATAGTAGTATGACAATGTACCACACAGCTTTAGGTAATAGTAAATACTTATACGTTTCCCACCATTTCCACCTAATATTTAGCTATCTATAAATCTGTAGTTTTAACTTATCGTTATCAGGAATAATTTCAATAATGCAAGCTCCGGAATTCACTTAGTAAGCTATTAAAGGACCAACTACTAGAAATTAAAATGGTCCAAAGCTAAAATGAAATTTCAGTAATTCCATATATGTCTACAGATTATGAAGTGTATTTAAAGTATTAAAAATAAATAGATAAACTATTTATAATGAACTACAAGGAAGAAGTTGAGTCTAAGATAAACAAACTAAATCGAGCCACCTATTGCGAAGGGTGCCGCATGAACTAAGATCCCTACACGACAGAGATGAGCTAAATTCCCATACAGTAGGCCCCTACACCGATGAGACGAAATATTAAGTTAATAAATAAAATTCAAATGATAATTATTATTATTTAGAACGGTTGCTGATAAATGCAAAATTGGAAATAAGATTAATATCAATTTAAAATGACATTTAATAATATTATATATTTAGATATATATTATTGCTCTCTCACTTTAGGTACCGACATGCCACTCCAATCGAAGTTTATTCATGAGAAGTGAGATGTACACTTAATCTAGTATCAATATAATAAGATAATTAAAATAATTAGAGATATAATAATAATTAGTATGATGATGAAGCTAATTGAGCTATTATATATTTATGCAATTATGATATATACTCTGAATTATAATATATGATAAGGAATTAATCAAAACCATAATAATAGAGTATTCTCTAATATAGTACAACATTTTTAGTTAAATATTAGTCATATAGGAGCATGGGTCCACAATATAGTAATATTACAGCGATATAGAGTATTCAGATAAGAATAAATTAACTATAGCGTCACAATAGATACAACTCCAAAGATGAACCAGTTTATAGAATGACACTACCTAGGTTCTCTAAATGAATTAATACTTACATCCCTACGATTGAAGAGTATTTAGAAAAAAAAGCGATGATAAACAGGATTAATTACATAAACAAAATCCAGTAACTCTAAAATACTAAATAATCTATAGGATTTATTATTGTGTAGCCATGCTTTAAAATTGAAAACATAACTTGATTATTGGAGGGCATTAATTAGTATTAATATATCTAACTAAGAATAAAAATAAAAAAAATTAAATACCATAAATATTCACGTGTGTATTATATATCGAGAGGAACTACCAAGTGTGGTGGAATAAGAACTGACAGTAACTTGTGTCATAACCTTAATTTAGTAATAGTATGTGGACCATAGTCACCCGTCACCGACGACTATATAGTATAAAATAATTATAACCGTTGATAATTATATAATATATTATTAATTAATATAATATATAATTATATTTATATATTATATTTAAATTATATTATATATATATAAATATAATAGGTAAGGACCTAATAAGATAATCATGTAAGTGCACGAAAATATATAAGCCTTATGCATTATTATAATTTAAATAATATATATAATATTAATTATATATATAATTAAACTTATTAATTAATTATATTTATTACATATCCTAATATATTAATAAATGTATTATTGATATATATATTAGAAGAAATAAGGTATATTATCATTAGTATATGATTATACATATTATAGTTCATAAATATCTAATGGCTCAAGTACTATTAACCAGTAATTTAGCCCCTGCAGTATATCTTTAAAAAAAAAATACAATCATATAATACACATTTCCGACCCATGAGTTAAGAAGGTATATTTAGAATTAGTACTATACACAATGGTAAATATGACTAAGATAACAATAAATAAAATAAATAAAATAAATGAATGGTATTTAATATAATAAATTTACATAAATTATTTAACTAAAATAAACATCAAACATGATAATATCTTCAATACTTAAGCTTTTCTAAAAACTGAAATTTAATAACAATATTTATAAATTTAGATATAAGTAAGTGATATAAACATAGTATTCCTTAATAGATACTCTAATACGTAGTACGGGAATACATATAAAATAAATAGGG
Source organism: Trachelipus rathkii (assembly GCA_015478945.1). Taxonomy (NCBI): domain Eukaryota; kingdom Metazoa; phylum Arthropoda; class Malacostraca; order Isopoda; family Trachelipodidae; genus Trachelipus; species Trachelipus rathkii. The sequence goes on from JABUQX010117989.1 coordinate 17,788, forward strand.
CAAAAATGAAAAATATAATTTTTTTCTAAAAATATATTTTTAGAAAGAAAATCATAAATGCATAAATAAATAAGTACATAGAGAGTGAGTTTATATAATGGTTCAGAGAAGTATAGCAGTTGCATGACATATAATTTATAAATAAAAAGTTTTTTTAAAAGGTGACGTTAGTATTACTTATAGATAAAACATTTTGCGATAATCTTAGTAATCAACGAGAGATGTCGTACGGGCTGTTCAGAATATTGAGAAGAATCGGAGAGTTAGCCTACATGTTATTCTTATACAGATAAACTAATATTTAAGTATATCACTTAATCTCCTTCGTAAGATACCGTTATAATCTACCATAAGAGTAAGTCTCTTACAACGCTTCAAATAACTACTACTAAGAGTAATAGTAAAATTACCTAAATATGGAGGGTGCTTTTGATGTGACGTGATCATATGTTGTAGCACTTGGTATCGATATAGTACCATATTACTTGATATATAGTGCTAGTCGCGTTATATTGTGTGTAGCATATATAAGGGGCCCAATAATTTTTGACTCTTTAAGCCTAACTTTTGACTAAAAATATAACAAAAATTCATTGTATAATTGAACTCGGTGTCTTCAAATGACTTTGAAGAACGTCATAGAGAAATATTATTTTTGTGGTATATAGATAATGAATATTAACTTTATATATACATTATATGTTAGATATCAAGATAGAGACATCCGATTAAATAATTATTAATCACTTGTCTTAAAATAATTATCAATATTATCTCGGACAACATATCCAATTTTGTTCTTACATTTCATTTAATATTATAATTTATATACTTTTTATTTATCTATAATTTATAAATAGTTTATATATTATTCTTCTTTCTAAGTTTTCTAATCGGTTTCTGAACTAGTTTGCTATAGATATTTCTGCAAATAAAATATGATAATTCCAGTTTCATTTATTACTTAAGCTATCAATAGTTTAGTAATACAGTGATATCACTGAACATTTCTAAACATCTGTGCCTCAAGATAGTTACACTATGAATATACCTATATATAAGATTATATATTATATATTATTAATTATAATAACATATAATAAAATAATACAATAATATAGTAATTAATTAAAGTAATATATAAAATATTAGACCGCTCTTAATATAATATATATTATATGTAATATTATAAAACGTGACTCTAAGAGTCATTTATAGTTATATAGTTAGTCCACGATAGTATGATACGAGCTGAAGTTGTGTAGTGAATTAACTACCCATCATCATATTATCACAGGCATTGTTATTTACACATATAATAGTTGACTTTACGACTAATAACACTTACGTTGGTGATAAGGTTGTATCTGACAGTAAAGTGGTATATTTCACCTAAGTGTTTAAGTAATATAGGACAAATGTGAGTGTGCATTAATATTTATAGTAGTCGGAGTTGTATTCACTCTTAGACCCACACCTCTTCTCCCAAGCCTGAGCGTCGTCTACAACTTAGAGTTATATATAACACAGCTATCAGTGCGTCCACCGGCATCTTAACTCTCTGTCCTATCATAAATATCAAACAGCACTGCGAGGTCATTGTGGGAGTTAGCAACCAGTAAAATTCTACAATATATCTCTACTATATAAAAATAATAATGATAAGAAATACTGTGCATGACATGTTACTGAAGAAATCTATGAGAAATAGGTGAGAATTGAATGCGGATTTTGTCACGGTAGGTTTTAGCAAGTAGAAGACTAATTTATCACCTTTACAAAAACCGACAAGTATCAAGAGTTCCGATAAACCTACCCAATAAATATAAGCCCTCCGGACGATCGTGTCTCTCCAATCTACATACTAATGTCTACTATCCTCTTTGTCTTCCTAGCTCTCTCTCTGTTTCTTCTTTTCTTATCTCTCTCTCCGCTCGTCTCTCTGTCTTCTGCCCTTCTCTGTCTATGATCCTCTCGTGCGCTAATCTCCTCTACTCGAATACTCATCTTTCCTGACTCATGCCTACATAGTAATCGTGATTTGATTATAAATAAACTAATAAATTTAATACTACCATCACTATGTATGTAGGTGATTTACATATTCGTCGAGTAGAGACAAACAAATCATAAAAACAAAATAGCAAGTCCACGAAAATAATCCTAACCTACATGTTTATATGCTTCTTCTATCTATTCTCATCTTTTGCTATCACACTACTGTTTAATTGAACATACGTCTACACAGAGATCACAGTAGTTGTCTGCTTGATAATATTACTATCTTAATTGAGGTGACGAGTATAGAATCTGCACAAAGCAATAATATGAATATATTAATTAAACCACACATTTGCTTAAGCTCATTAAGATAACAGATTCTAAATCTTATCTTGCCGTCGGTACATTACTCGCCTCTTAACATAAATTTGCAGATATATCGCGTTCTGCAGGAATCCTTGACGAGGAGACCCAGATGTGGATACGACCCTGCGAATGTAACTACGAAATTGAGAGAGTACACTGTCTGCAAATTTATAGTTATTCTCACGTTACTATATAGTATTTAATTTACTACATATGTAGTATCTCTAGAAACATATTTTCTCCCAGAGTGCAACTATCTATATGAGTTACTTAAAAAATGAGTCCATAAGGACCCTTCCCGCTCTATGTTATTTTATTGATCTCTCATACATAGTCTAATCTTTATTCTTCGAGAGCGAGCGATTCCGCTTATATTAAATAACACATGAATATTAAACGGTTACTCGGCCAATTCCTAATTGAAATACCTGTGTATGTATCTGTAGTTTTATAAACTGTCTTAAATGTCGAATAGTAAATGTATTTAACTGTATATAACTTACAGGAATCATTCTCTATTGGTCATAAAATGAGCTCTCTGTTCACCCTAATCCAAACTTTACCGATAGTCTATAAATACCTATATAAAGTCATAAATTCTATAAAGGTTGTCTCCTAAAAAATTGAGAACAACCATGAATATTAACTGATAAAGTTATATTTGATACATTCAAGATACTCAAATTCTGATATGCATATGCTAGTATGTTATATGTGTGTAATATTTATCTATTCGTTATATATTATAAACGATGTAATTTATTACTTAGATGTAGTTCTTATGAACTCAACCTCGTTATGTAAGAGCATTTGCTATCTTATCTTCATGATTACTCTAAGTGCCCGTCCTTCATATCTAAACCAGAGCTTATCACTCGCTTTATCTAATATTATCAGTTCGTGCCACATAATAATAAATAACTACTCTAATGTTACCCTAATAACACTCCTGTTTATAACCTATAGACATAAATCCATTATTATATAACCTTACGCTAACACACTTAAACTCTATATCCCGGATAGCCTTAACCTAAGCCTATATCTCATCCCTAATATTCGATTTTAATAATGCATAAGATTCGAATAGATATGAACCATACACAACTATTCCACATATTCTATATGATATATGCAAAATAATAAAAGTTGAGTTTCCCTCAACATTTTTCTGAGTGTCAATCCTGGTCCAGATAGGCTGGATTTTTCAACTGCTAAAATAAGTTAGATATGGAACACAATTTACACTAATAGCAGTGATATAGAATAACCATAGCACCAAAGTTCTGAGCGGTGATAACCTCGCACCATTGAGAGACATGGTTCCAGCAATTCCAACATCCTATTTGCATTTCCTAATATACATAATGACCTCAATGGTGAAATTTTCCTCGTAAGATGATTTTAATCTATTCAACTAGACTATAATTACCAAAATATTCATTGCCTAAGTTATGGACATTATGGAGTCATTAACCCAAAGCCAATAGAGCTCCATAGTATCGTACTCGAATAATTATAGGTGGGGTGGGGTAAAAATTAAGATACATACTGAGCATAGTATGTTTCGATATTCTCAAGCAAAATAACTTATCTTCTTATAATAAATTTTCATCTCATAAAACTTATTTTATATCAAACTTCTACTAACTATTATATATAATATTTTTTATTATTTATAATTATACCTTTATTTATATGCTCTAATAATTTATATTATTTAATAATATAATATTATTATATATTATAAATAATTATTAATATTAAATTAACTTTAATCTTATCAATTAACTAAGTCCTCTAATAATATGTAGACCTGGGTTATATATATAGTTTGATACTTATTATAATAATTTAATCACTAATTATATATATAAATAATTGTGCATTAGGACTATAAAAGAGTTACTAATATGAATACTATTAGAAAACATATATAATATAATTATAATATACACTCAGCTGATAAATTAACTTATGAATATAATATTACAATAAGTGAGCATTTACGACAAATAAGATATATAATGAGATATATAATAAATAATATATCTCAATTATAATATCTGAAAAATGAATATGTGTACTGTAATATTTGTCTTTATTGATGACTCATAAATACTTATATTTTTATACGATAACTATGTAATGTGACATGTGTAAAGGCTTATATAATTACTATAGAGATAAATATAACCTTTGTTATAATAAAGATGAACTTAAATATCATAATATATATATAAATAGATAAATATTTATTCATCTATATATTAAGAATTATTCACTTATAATTCGATAAAAAGATAACTTTTTATCATTCACGAACTCATTTTATTAAATACAAACTAGATAAATAGTAATTGTCATAATAAGTACTAATAATAACTACTTCAATACCTATAATATATATTTCTTCACCAATAAAATACTATTACTATTCCATTTAAGAAAAGATAGGTCTATATTTCTTTGATATAAATAGATATAGTACCTACCCCCTTACTACTAGTATTTACCATAGTACTATAAAAAGGACATTTGATTTAGTTTCGTTATTCTAGTGAATTGTATATATATATTAATATAGCATTTGTTTCGTGCATAAAAAAATCTTAATAGGAGTATTAACATATAATTCCCTTAATAACTGGACGTAAACTATAATAGCCTACCGGATAAAGTAAATTATATATAGCTCTAGGTAAGTTATATACCGAGGCTACGTACTAACATCAACATAATTGTAACTTAATTTCTACTCTACATATAAGTTACATATTAATCTATCCAGCGATAATAATCATGATAGGTCAATAAATGATAACTATATGACCTTATCAGACGCGGGCGATAGCTATAGATATTACAATGGAAGTGGCAAATTTGGGATCTTTATGACTATCCATGATTGATTACGTATTAATATATTTTTTATAATGTATAATATATATATAGAAATCTATTTATATATATATAATATCTAATAGTTATATATTACTGATGTTAATAAAATAAGATATTACTATGATATGTAGTGTTAATCTCACAGATGGCAGAAATAACATATAATGAGTTAATCATTCGAATTAAGTCATTCACCAAATATATACTAATATGATAGAGATAATAATTTATCTATAGTCTATTCTAGGACTAGATATCTATATAAATGATATAGATAATTATAGTATTTATAATTAATAGATTAAAATACATACTTAGAATCAAGATAATAATAAGCAAAATAGTATAAAGAATTTAATGATTAATCGTATACTATTTGCTATATAATTTTCTTGCATATATTTGCGATCTGAGCACTTAAAGTGTAAAAATATAAGATTTTTAAGTTTTTAATAATTATAGAACTCATAAAGAAATTTGTATTGAATATATTCATACATTTTAAATAATAATCATATAAAAACAGCTATTGAAGTATATAAATATAACTGAGTATTTAATACGAATGATAGTGCAATGTATACAGTAACATGTGAGTATGTAATATACAGATGTGGCGCAGTAAGTGTATAGAATATAACACGCTATTTATAGACACCTATATACGCATTGAACACATGTAACATATACAAATCATATCTTGAGTAGAACAAGTAGAATTATTCCATATTACTTAATAGTTAATGTGATAGTAAGTTATATACAAATAAGATATATATTGAACTAAAGGTGACTATAATTGATAAGATTAGAATTTGAAAGTTAAATAAAAATCCCTTCATTTTATGATATAAAAGAAAAATATCTTGAAATATAATAAAATTAGTTCATAAAAATCTAAATGAAGAGGGTGGAACCAACAATACATAATACCTGAACAATATAAGCATATTTCTCAAAATATCAGCAATTAGACTTAATAGTTTGTCAAAACAATACATGCATACAAGAACTCTAGAAAGTAATTATCAGCTGTAATATTAGGAAATAGATGCAAGAAATTGACGGCTAAAGAGATATTAGGTAAAGTCTTACGTTAGTTATTCATAGCATCTAAGAGTAAATAAAGGCTGAATCACTTAGATTGACGTGGTATTTATTTCTATTAATTAACATATAAGAGAACGTAATACCCACTAAAAATAGCTAAAAGCTGTATGTGACAGTAAATATATATCAGTATAGGCCTCCTACAGCGGTTCTCAATATATGAAGAATCAAATTGGTATCTTTAGAAATATTCGAGCGATGCTCGTAGGTATAAGAAAAATAGTGTCTACCACTAACAAATCGCAATGAAGACCAGCCTGCTTGAGTCACACCTCATAAACAACCCGCATCTCGGTGAGTCTGATCTCAACATACCTGTTATTGGAGACATCTCTACTAGTTACACCTCTAACCCGCTTATCGTGCCACTTGCTTCAGCTATGCCACGTAACACAATGATGACCGCACATGGGCGTTCAAGACATGGTCTAGTTTAGAGTTCACAATACTATTAACGCATTTCTCGATGACCATAATCTCTAGGCTCACATTCTCCATGCATGCAATCATTCCCCAGCACACCACCCAACCATCAATAACCTCTACTTGCTGTATCTTGCCGGCGTCATAAGTAATCACTACTAATAACATTCACATTTTATTGTCTAATATCATAAATTAGTCACTTTCACATCACTTGTTAGCATAATAAACCAAAACCTGTTCGTCTCGGTAGTCAACTAATGTCCGATATAATAATTTCTCTCAACTACTACTTTCTTCCATACTCTATACCGGCTCATACCATACATTCATGCCATAATCAATTATACTGCATGTCGATAATTCTTCATAGTACTTTAATTAGATTTAATATGAAGATTTTATGAATAGTCTACACACAAGTATTGGTTTAGCTCTCGCTAAAGACTTATTACCGTTTCAATATTTCTAATCTATATGATAAGGATGATGTGCAGTTAGAAAAGACGAAAAGTTCAGTCAGAGATATGTTAGTTTTAATCGTTTTCAATATCCTCAATATTTATTCAAGCACTAATATTTCGGCGTCTATATATATATCTTAAGATATCAGACCTTATCGTTCGATAGACCTCCACATCAACGAATTATGGTTCACCCTTAGGAGCATCTCACCGTCTCTCTTAGTCTGCCAAAATATATCTTCCGCCCGACTGAACTTGCAGTGATAGAGAGAGTATTCACTCGTATGACTTAACTATACATGTACCAAATCCTGCGCTCTTGGTTTTTATGCGTTTTCTAATCATATATCTATCAACAAACATAATGAAATAAATTAAATAAAGTAGGGAAGTTAGAGATAGATATGAGAGTGGCTTAAGCTAAGAATTATTGCAACTACCTATATATTTACTATATAATGGAAAGATATGATAAAAAATCTATAATTGTACGCCATAGTACATAAAATTGTTACTATCTTATGAACAGAGTAGGGAAGTAAGACAAAAAATTTACAAAAAGGTAAATTTTAAGATTAAATTTATAAATACGTTATTGCTTTAAAGTTAGAGTTGTTTATTACTATTTTAAAATTTTATTTTATAAATCATGATTTTTTTTTTCAACTTTTCAAATTAATAATATTGATGTAATAAGTATTTAGTTTATTAATTAACCATTTATATAATTTTAAATTTTTATTCAAGATAAGGACTCGCAAAAAATATTGTATGGTAGGAGCGTAACTATCTACTTAATACATTAATAGGTATATATTATAAATATTAATATATATATATAATTAATGTTAATTAACTAACTCTTACCTATGTATCGCTCATCATTTTAATAGACTGTACGACGTTATATAATATATATTATATATATTAATTATATATATATATTTAATATATATTATTAAATTATAATATATATATTAATATATATATTAAATTAATATATCTATCTATATGTATGTATATATGTTTATGTATATGACTATATCCTAATTTAGCCTTAATTGGTATTTATACGCCTTTCTTGTTAAACGCAATTAGAAATCAACCTCAACCCCCCATTTTCAACAAAAGAAATAACTAGACTAATCATAATCTAATAATACCATCTATGTTAATTAATTTCGATTACACCCCTCATTATTTACGATATAGATATATTTAGCTAATAAATACTTGTAAGACTAAAACGCACCACTTCTCTCTCACTCAACTGCTAAAATTCTTCATATTCCATCCTTTCAGCCATCGTAGCGTAATCGAAATACTGTGGCGAAAAACTTAGTCTCCTAAAGGACAAAATATGCCTACTACATCGAATCGAGTCAGTTCAACTGCGTTTCTGATTAGTGTAGTACTCGATACACCAAAAAGACCCGACCATCGCAATGAATCGTAAAAATATAGAGAACAGTAATTCAGTTAAGGTCTGGTAGATAATTGTCTTATGCTAGCCACGTATCATCGCTTAAATAATGTTTCAGGCCAGGAAATGCTAATGCATTGCCTACGATCGCGAGCATCGCTGCATCCATTATAAAATCGATAGCGAATCTACACGCGTGACAACGAGTAACAACTCGTCGTCCCTGGTCCCCAACACTCTCTTCTCGGCATTCACGTGCGGTGCGACTCCAAGATAGCAAACCGCCTACATGAAGAGAGATATTACTGTAATATTATTATCTTGTAGTTTAAAACATTGCAAGTGTGCGAGCGCAAGTTAAAACCTGAAGTCGAGTAAGAAGTAGTGTAGTTTGACACGACAAGATAGGATGATCGGTGATGGGTACTCTATTACAGAACTAGCGGGCCAAATTTTATTCAGCAATCACCGCTAGTGGATACGCCTATGTGCTACTATATATGAATAAACCCATTACATTTGTATAATAGGAAGATGTACGCCTCGGCTTCACTAAGATTTACACTTCTGGTGTCGTGCGAGATTGAGACTCTGGGCCCTAGCGCGTGCAGGATGAGTGCACTACCCGCATTATATTGTGAGTGAGCGTCGTTATGCCATAGAACGAATAGTCGCCAACCGATTGTAGCTTAACAGTATATGAAAAGAAGCCAGTGCGCAGAGGAAAATGATGTCTACGATATATAGAATCGAATCGTGCTACTTTTTCGTTTCAGCCACTCAAATCACGTGAAACTAATACAGTGGTTATATGAGCGCGCTATGCGATGAGCCTTCCCTGTATACCAATTCGTAGGTTTATAGTTGTTAGTGCATGATAGTGCAGGGAGTCAAAATCAAGACTGAGTTGAGCAGAACCCCGATACAGATGTATGAATAACAAAGTATAATAGCTATAGTATACAACACATTTGAAAAGTGTTAGAATAATTATACGTAGTTATATGGAAATTGATAATGCTTGTTTCGGTTGCTGACACAATTAATCGCCCCTCAAGTTGCACTTCGCAGTATCAATTATACAACCGACTCTCCCCGTATGTGTGGATATATAGAGAACGATTATACTAGAGCTCGTAGTTTTACCCTGGCTGGTAATTTTATCCTGAGTGCTCGCAAGTTGTTTGCTCCGCGAGTACTATGGGTGAGATCAGAAGTGTGTGACAGCGCAGTTTATGGCGATTCTTCATCAATATTGATGCGATGCTAGCAAGTCATCATTATATCTTCACTACTCGCCATCAAGATTTTTTTGGTACGAAGACATTTTCTTCTGACCCAGTTCTCACCTTTCTTTAAGTCCGGGCACATGCAGTGCCAGCCGGGGATGGTCGCAAAGTACATTAACGATCAACGCAGCGTTCATCTGCGGTTAGCCCGTGTAAATAATCTTCCCTAGCAAGTGTTTCGACCCTCGCGAGCGTGCACAGTTATTTATCTCACACATCTGCTACTGGCTCACATGAGACTAGAATGGAGTCTGAACAGAGCTACTTTTATATTATGTTTAGAGCGGTGAGATTGTCGTGAGTATACCATAAATAAATTTACTTAAGGAATAAGCGCAGGTGGATGTGAAACTGAATTCTCTTCGGTAAGTCTTTAATTAACTAAGAACTTTCAATATACTCAATTTAAGTAATTACTATATATATAATAATGGAATAGGGGGGAAAGGAATATACATGGAGCTACTACAGATATAATACATTTTATCGTATATCATATGGCGCTTAGGTGAAGTAGTTATACTACAATGTTACTCAATATTACTCACTCTTACTTACTTATTCGCTATTTCTCAATAGTTATAACAAGATTATATGCTAAGCCAACCTATTGTTGCTGCGTGTAGTAACCTTAGATAAGATCGAGCGCGTTTCGTAAGTGATTTTACGCGTGTTATTTAATCTGCAGTCTGAGGAGAAATGATCAGGTGCATGTTCGCGCGGGGTCCGTGGCACTTTGTACGCTCTATAACATTACATTAGTATATATAATTAGAAATCGTTAGGAAGGGCGGATAAGTGATTCTTAGGATGTATACATTATCGCTCCCCGAGTATTATAAGTTTATTAGGTATTTCGACTGAGGTTAGAGTGAGTTGTAGTACCTGTATTACTAGTTAAGTAAGCTATTAATCATACAAAAGCTCACAACTCATATCGCCTCATTTAGTGCTCTAACAAGAATATTACTAGAGATAGGTCTCTAATATATTAACTTCGATGTATGAGTACTCGAAGTGCAGAAATAACTAAGTGTTTTATAGCTGACAGTTGTGTTGTGTATGTACCGTTTGAGACAATCCGATACTGTTTACCATAGACATACAATCAGTCAGAGCGTGATAAGACCAAACCAGAGTCACCCCCACCCTACCCTCTCACCGCAAAAGAATGAGTATAGAGAAGCACATGTACTGCCATACTGATCACTCTCTGAATGATGCAGGAGTATTTTTACGATCAACTCTTTATTGCACCTTAGTACTGCAAGCTAGCAACTGAGCAAATCAAGCTTGGAGTGAGTAATATTCTCTTCTACAGTTCTAATCTTAATACGAGATCAGATCTTTATGTTAAACCTTTTTCGTACAATAGAGCGTCCTCACACTTCTTATATAGTTATCATTATTACCTAATATGAACCTAATTTAGATATGATCTTATAGAGTTTTTCTCTGTTGACAATACAAAGCTGTTACAGAGAGCATTTTTTTTCTTTCTGATAGTTTCATGGTACAATCTACGAAAATAGGATGTTTATACTATACTACTATTTCTAACAGGACTGAGGTAACGACATAGAAATTGTACGCAATAGATGTCAGCATCTCATATGAGGCATAATAAAGTTTAGATAGATATTATTTTGGAGTATAAGGCCAGTAATTTTTGTTATATAGGATGTTTAGTATGAGTTCGCATATAAGTAATAATTTGTATTCCACCAAAGTTCTATAAGGATTCTATAACTTTCACAGAGATCATAGTAAGATATTTAACATTGATCGAGTAATATTAATACGATAAAAGAAAAATTAGATGAGAAGATCAAATATAAAATGAATGTAAAAGCGGAGTAGAATATTATATAGAGTATTAAATATAGAATATAAGTAATTATTATCGAATACGATATAAGTTTAGAATAGTAAGTTAATACGAGTAGCAGTAGTAGAGAAGATTCATTAATGAATAAAAGGTTAGAATTATAAGAGCTGAGTGATAACTTTAAAATCAGATAATTTTACAGTGCCCTTGATAGATGACCAAAAAGCGCACACCACTTTATTTGACAGATTAGAAGCGAGGAAGAAGAGGTTACGCCCCATTCATACTAACAGAGCGAAATTTTGAGCGAGTTTCATTGAAAGAAACTGTCATGCATATCCTAAAGATGCTCCATCCACATCGAGAATTGTATAGGAATACCGCGAGGAATGATTGGTTGAGGCTTCGGCGTTCGAGGCTCCAGCCTTTGCTTACTTAGTGTGATCACTTACGATACCTTCTTTCCAAATTGGCGTCAATTGCTTTTCTCATTAAAGTGCGAATCGCGGGCCACCCACTCGTCAAGTGTGCGTTCTCACCCGTGGGTGGCTTCGCATCATATGAACTGTCATATCTAGACTCAAAAATCACTCGTTGAAGTGTTAGTGTCGCTCAAAGTTGTGGGTTATATCGTAAAGTGACCACGCTATCAAACTTTGCGGTTCTTAGCGTCTATCCTTGTTATGTCTTTCTTCTGTTGATCTTTTGGGTTCTCTCCGATTTCTATCTGTCACTGATGAATATTCTCGTGTTACTAAGTGAAATCTAAGAAAGTGAGTTATTTTGATAGATATGTCGTCTGTCATAAATATTATGCGTACATAATAAGTTGACTAAACAGTCACTTAAGCTTATCGAACTGCATACAAGCGTCTAGTGAGAGTAAGTCTATCTTGCATCGAAAAGAGGTTATAACAGTGTTCTTACAGCGGAGCTGAATTACCTCTGTATTTATTCTAATACATGTTATCGTGCGTACATTCCTCATCGTAGTACTTCTTCTTCCTTAGCAGACATCTTGTCTCGAGATCAGGCACCGATTAAATCGATAAGTATTTGATATGCGTGCTCACAGTCATCTCTCGAGCAGTTTAAGCGCGTTCAGATGTGCATTAAATAACATATATAGATATGAGCTCGGAGGTTGTTTCCTACTACCTCAGTGTCATCGTCTGTCTAGTATGTCTTAGCCCCATTATACCGTTTCTGGCGCATATAAGTCCTTATTCATACTTATTCTCAGTCCTTCTCATTTATCACGTATCATAAATATTCATCTCGAGGAGGCGATTATCCTATAAGATATATCCAGCTAAGTTGCTATATCGAACTCGAGAGAGTTTTGGTTTGTGCAAATTCCTAGCGAGGAAGAAAACCAATATGGTCCTTAGCAATGTCATAGATCGACTGTTACTACTCTCTGATATGACAACTTAGAGACCCGCTCACCGTCTGTGTCGTCAGACGTCCGACATACTCAGTACTGTTATCTCATCTTGAGCTCTCAGTGTCAACTCTTTTTATAAAGAAACTGAAGATACAATCTCATTAACTATTCATAGAGCGAATCTCATTAACTGCTGTTCACATGTAGTGACATTTCTATATAGTAATTAGGAACTCACTCGCATGTCCATACTATTTTACTACACCAGCACCTCTTATTACATCTCTCGAAATGGGATACCTCGCCTTATGGACCTTAGCATCCTTTATATAACGACACAAATCATGGAGCCAACGATTATGCTATTCTACTGATAGATACATCTCTCAGATATAAGACTCAGGGTGGGATTGGTACGTATACATTATCAAACTAAAGACTTATTTCCGATTTTTTCTGTCCGCGAAGGACTACAGTTGACATTACATGAGCAGTGAGTACAAGTATAAGACACAAACATCGTCCTTTGCTTTAGTAACGATGACAGAATCTTGCATCACCTCTCAGCGATCTGAATCGTCGATATAAACTCCGGAGTGTTCTTCACGACCTCCACGCTATCGAGTGCTGATCTCTTATAGATATGCCTTAGGTCGCTATCCACTAAATCCATCATTATCCTTATTATGAAATTCGCTGGGCCGAGTCTGCAAAGTTTGCTGATGTGAGTCATCATTGTCTTAAGAACTTACTTTTAGAGAATTAATCGCAATCCAGTTAAAGTTAGTCTCGATAAAACACCTGAGGTCATAACATATATTTAGCTTCCGCCTCATATTTGTTATTGGAGAGAATCGAGGAGTACACAACCCACTTCATCTGTATAAAAGATACCGCGATGATGTCGGATTAAGCTGGTGACACATCAAACAATTTTGATCGCTATGCGTTCTACTCATGAGATAGCGAGCTTGGAATTTGTTCGTGAAGGTTCACAAAGATTTATGCTCATAATTTGTTTCTCTCTTCGTTTATATGACTCTATAATCTTGTATTATTGCCTATTGAGTCTAATTTAAATCAATTATGATTTTTTATTAGCGTTATATTCTCTTATATTATTATTTTTTGGTCATGTGCTGCGTGTTGGTGGTTGGATTGCTGATTTATTTGCTGGCTGCATTGTTCATACACCTACAATCAACTATGAGGAATATTAATAAGGAATGATGACTTTTTATTTTAGTTTTATTAGTTTCAGTTTGAGACTCATTTATTGTATTAGATTTGTTTGTTATTGTTGTTTGATAGTATTATGAAGTAGCGTAAGGAAATCAAGCGCTTTATGATTCGGCTAAATAATATAACTTTTACAGGTATATAGTATATGAAGGGTAATTGAAACCTCCGGTACCTCCTGCGTCCCATATTATCGAATGCTCTATATGGTAATATTATTTAAGTATTATTATAGATAATATTATAGATGATTATACTTAATAATTTTTAATCATTCTAGTGTGAATAGTAATATAAGTGACTTCATATATATAATAGGTTTAATTTTACACCCTATGTTATATTTCATTTGAGTGTATTATAGACAGTTATATATTTATAGTGATCGTATAGGTGCAAAGGTATTTTAATAGATGTATTAATTATATATATATTATTTATATATATATTATATATAATATATTAATTTTAAACTGTTACTCTGCTAACTTATTTTACCTATGAGTTATCTAACTATTAGATCACTCTTATTTATATAGAGCTGTTTATATGCGGCGTCACAGTACTGATTAATATTATTCTCTGTCTACCGAATTAAATTCTTCGATTATAGTACGCGTAATATATCGGTAGCACTATCCAGCGTAAGCTACTAGGTGGTATATGTATTTTTTATATCATGAGTGATCTAGAATAGGAATACTGTAGTTTCATTACTTACGCTAAGATTGCCAAATCACACCTTCTACGAATAACTGCGTACTAGTAGATTATTAAAAAATCATATAGGTCACTACGACCTAGCCGAGAAGATGATCGGTACGGCTAAAGTTGCTGTACAGTACGTGCTAGTAGTTTTAGTTGTTTATGAGCTCCTCGATTAAAATGTTAATTTATCCATTGGTATCATAGTTTGTTACATGTGAGTGTCTATTTATTTAGACTTCCCCGATTTATTCTTACTTTTTCTGACACGCTTAGATCATGTGTGCTGTGGTTACTTCTATATTACACATGCTTGCAAAATACTGATATTTAATCTTTACTTCTAACTTTTATCATGATTCTAATATATTCAATGCTGGAATAGATAATCATATACATGATGAGTGATCATATATTATATATATCGCTTAGGATACTCAGAAGGTGAACTTTAGTTTGGGATAATTGACGTTAATTATTACATATATACATCCCACGTACTTACCTGGATAAGCGCTCTGGCACACAATAAGTGATAAAAGTAATTAATGATGTTGCGATATATATAAGTAGTTAGTAATAGTATAAGACTGGATGTAAAATATTCATAAGAGTTTGTATACTGAAAGATAGACAAATATATTTAATATTATAATAGTCGAGTAGATTGGTATGAGACTCGCAGATGAGATAAGTATGTTATATGCAAGAGAACAAATTTTTTGAACAAATTTCAGTTAATATATTTTTCCAAATATTTCTAATACGTCTCACTCTCACATCATACTCGGCAGAAAAGAAATATCTAGTCTCAATACTATAAGTCTTCGATCATCATCATTTTAGATCACAGCAAAAACAAATACTTTTTTCTGACAAACGCTCATATCTTCTCACACAGTCAACTATATCTAACCAGTACTGTCTAGTGGATTAGCATGTCGATGTCATGTGTCGACATAGATGTTCTATGACGTGCTGACATATGTGCAAGTGAGTTGTCGCTGCATGTGTGTGGCGCTAACTTCCACCGATACAGCCGTACGTAACGCGCTCAATGACAATTAAACATCCCTATTATTTTAGGCTCAGCTACACCGATGCACCGAATCTTAGAGCGTAGCTACCTAAAGCAAAAATTAACGAAAAAGTAATTTCATTATTTATAATCATGCGTAACCAGATTATACTAGATTTACATACTAAGTTAGCCATACCCCAAATCGACGTATACTCTCGTGATGGCGCGCTAGAGCGTTATTATCAGCATAACCTATTTGGAATAGCAGTGCTATTTTGCTCTTTAATTCTATCCTTTACCCCCAGTCTAGACTTAGCACACTAACTTACATACACTCGCTACACACACACATCAGACTTTATAAGTAACCATTTAATTTTTAGATCTAGATCAAATAACCAATTACTTACCCTGTCACCTTATTAACTTCCATTATGGTACATAACTGATGTTGTCTCTTTATCCAATGATTGGCATATAGCGACGTTATCCCTTATATATAAGACTACAAACAAATTTCTACAGGTGGAAGACAACCAAATCTAAGAGTTGTGTGACCGGTAGATCTAGAATTACATAATCTCAAAATACAAAAAGTAATTAGGTGATTAGCCTACAAAGAACACATGGAAATTTTCTTACTTCATATTTACCTGAATTTAACATAATTCCTCGCAATGGAAACAATATATCAACTGTTTCACGTGTTAATCTCGCAAATTAGTAAGATTAAGAGATCTATCCGAATACGTTACATTGCACATGGCGTATCATCTACATATTAAGGTATTTGATCAACGAAGGCTAGTAGGGTCCCTACTGGTTCCGACATGGATAGCTTATTGGCCATTTTATTAAAAAATATAATTTTAAAGTTGATCCGAAAGCTTATTTAAAAACCGTATCGTCAGTCATTTTATCACATCGAGACCAACAACCGCTTTGATTAAGTTATGAGATCTCACGTCCTTAAATTTTTGACAGAAATGCAAAATTAAGTAAAATTGAGGTTTGAATTTTTGCAAGATGAGAGGATGTGACATACATTACGGAATCCATCCTGAGGTTCTTAAAGCTTGTTTGTGCTTCTCACCATTCTCCCTACTTTTAGGGTGGGCGGTCACTCTAGGCTACGACTTGAGGCACCAGGAGACAATAACCCGAGGGAACTCAGTAATATCCTCGTACAAAGAGTACAACACATCCAATGGCGCATTTTTTTCTTTCTCATGGCCATCTCTGAAAACTATAAGACCATATTTTCATAATTTAGGTAGTATGACTAATATAGAGATAGATATTTCTTGCTAAAAATATAATAGGGAAATTTGCTTGCTCTGTATCAAAGATGAATCGTTATGAGTAGAAAAATGGGGAAGTGATGGATTTTTTCATATAATAGATTATCTGTGTTATTATGATAGGTGGACTTAAAAGGTAATAATAAATTGAGAAAGACCTTAAATCAGACATGGTAGATTGAAAAATAATGCAAAAGTATATGGGTTTGTCAGAATTATCTCATTCTTACAAGCGAATCTGCAGGTGAGTGATAAGGCACTAGAATAAGCTTGGGAGGCAGTGAGATTGGTTTTAAAAGTAGACTGTGTGGAATTAGGACAAATGAGCCATCTAATGAAACAGGCGACTCATGGAGCAAGAGTAAGATAGAGCATTTTCAACAACTGAAATTTACGCCATTAAGCAATAGAAACAATAATCGAGCAAGAACTTAAAAAGAGTTAAGCCGCACTTGAGTAAAGTGAAGCTCAACGAAAGCTCCATATTAAAGTATAACTAGTTTGAAGTTCCAGTCTGATTATCTGAGCGTTACATCTCATGATTACAAGGCACTATAGACTTATATATGGCTCGTATATGGTATCGACAGGCTGAAGAAGACTTATAATGTGTTTGATTGAGCCTCCTCTTCAATACATGACATGAGGTATTTTGGTTATCCTGAAAAAAGGATGTAATGTTGCAAATTAAAACCTGAAAAATGTTGTAATCAATTTTTTTCCCAAATTTCATTGTGTTTGATACTTTCCAGGTCCTTAACCCATCATATAAATATAAAACCCAGGATTATTTAGGCGAGTCATTAGGTGGGTTTATTGGTTCTAGTAAGTCCAAACCCTGATCTGCGGGATGCGAGTAATTCCCCCAAGATGAAATGATGAATCTATTCAACTATTGCACATGAATTTAGAATGCGATAAAGCAGTGAGGTAGTGAACGAATGTGTTACAGAATGATGGGAAAATAAATAAAGCAACACTATTCCCCAAAATTGTAAAATGCTGTGGTTTAATTATTTACAATTGCCAATCACATTGTAGATGCTATATATATCATCTGAAATTCCTCCCTTGTACAGGTAATCATAACACGGGGTTATCTTCTCTTGAAAGCATAAATATTCGAACACATAAGCTTGAAAAACTGATAAACTTACGATTTATATAGTATCCATTAAACTATACTGCCGCTTTTTTTCTTCTATGAGGACAAGTCTAATAAATTTTTATTTTACATATTTTCTCGTCAACGTGTTTTGTTCTTTTAGAACGATATACGTATATATAGAGTTATATACTCCACCACAATAAACATTTAATTGCATAATTTAATATATTTTTATATAATTTATTCACATTACAGTCACAGATTTTATTACAATAGATATATTTTGACATGATTTAATATAATAAACCAGAATAGTTTAATAACTAATTAATAGATAACATAAGCATAGTATATTATAATACTATATATTACATTTTAAGAAATATATAATTATTTATATAATATATATATTATTATATACATTATAATATAAAATAACTTATAATAAGCCATATACTCATTATTCCATTTTACGATGGTATATGTATTCCAAATGAATGTATAATTCTTTTTTATTACGATTATGGGTATCTGGCTGATGCAACGGATTCAATATTACACAATTTAATTTTTGCTGGCGAAAAAAATGTTGCTGCTATGAGATAATGGATACAATTTTTACTAAATAACCAAGACCATTCTATTTTTACATAAATTTAAATAATTGAGGTAAGCACTATTAGTGCAAACAATTTATTTACCGTACAGCTTCTATATATATATTAAAGTCTGTATGAAAAGACGAAAAATTAAAAAAAGAACATTTGAGACGCAAATTTAACTTGTATTAAAATTTATGTATACTAATAGAGAGAATAATTTATTAGTTATGGATATTTTCAAAATTAGTAGTATTGGTGAGGTTTAGTCTCAAAATAAGAAATACAATATACAAATTCAGGCAATTAAGAAGTCGCTCATAATTAATAATAGTAATGTGATCTTTATTTGTATTTAATTAATTATTTATTTTGATTAGTTTTATTTCTATTATATAGTTATTTTTTTATTATTATAAGATTGATAATGAAACTGTAATATAGTGCAAAATATTATAATAGAAAAGAAAGATTGTGATATAAGATATTACTTGTTTTAAATATAAATTTCCACAAGTCAGTGATAGTTCTATTATTGATTATGTTGCTTAATATTGGTTTTTGGAGTGTTATTTACGTGAACGTATTTTGATGCTGTATGAACCAGCTGGTGTGTTGTTTTTTTTGCTATGACTATAGTAGTATTTATTTCAGTCTATAATATTAGTAAAGAAAAAGTAAAAAAACCAAACCTGTCTTAATGTGACATATTAGTACTCTTTAGCTTTTTTATAGATGGTATTATTAATATAAATAGGTTCGATTTATTTTTTATAATAGTTAATTCACCTTAATAATACTACCCTATACTTCAGTAGTAGCTAATACTATATATAATTATACTTAAAATATTTATAGTATTTATTTATATATAGGCGCATTGTAATAACTCTATTTAAATTAACGTGCTTAATATATTTTTAGGAAAATATAAATATATTTAACTTTATTAAGTGAAAAAGTAGAAAGCAAGCGACTTAATTTCTTTGTTAAATATACTTGAAGGAAAATGTATATTAACGTGATTAAAACTGTAATGCGTGAAGCGCCATGACAGCGGGATATTGGAAATCGTAAGATAGTAGTAAAAAGTAATACAGGTTCGACAGTCGTAGTCCGGCAATTCGGACTGCACGTATGGAAGAGCAATTATATCGGTATCCACAGATAGTTCATACAAAATATAAAGCCATAGATACGATGATGTGAGGAAAATATATGCTTAATTAACATGAGTTATCTAATAATTTACTGTTGTGGTGTTTATGTTGTATTTAATTATTATATTGGATTAACAGGTTAGTGTAGTTAAGTCCAATATAAGATTAATTTTTTGCCTTTACTGGTGAGTACGGTAAAATGGGACAGGAAACATGGGATAATGGAGAATGAATAGCTGCAAAACAGTTATTACCACTAGGTTACAAACTGATTTAATTATTTACATACACCTATATAATCGGTTCACAAGATTTATCCAAGTAATCTTTATAACAATGTGTTATTCATCATTTTATTTTATAAAACCTTTAATAAGACAAGTCGTATAGAGATTCATTTCATACAATGGGATGAGATAAATTTAGTAAAAAACATGTTGTTAAATCACTGGTGCAATTCACCTGTGATAGCACTAGGAATTTTTTAGAGTTATATTAAATGCCTTCTGAGTGTGCAATTCGTGGTCACATGACAATGCACTTCAATTTATAATAATTATAATTTTATTAGAAGTTTCTGTGACCTATAATAAATTAGATGTTTCTAGATAATATATAATGTTTAACTTAATTTTTACACTACTAGCATCAAAGATATGTATATGTGTAAGTTTATGTATATGTACAATCACTTTAATTTAACCATATACAATATTTTTTCAGCAAAAGATAAGGAGTTGCTACTACCACGTTACGTCAAAAAGAACACTAAGGTCAAAAGAGACAACAGAAGTCGAAATACTACTAGGATGATTAGTTAATGAAGAGTAAAGACTCCCCTTAGCATGGTTTACGTTACTTGTCCGAGTATACTTAACGAAACGTATCCACATTGCCTACATAACGACGAGAGACGTTGTGCAATATCGGTATTCTTTGCACAAGTACATGATTACGTTTCGTTTTGTGCAAACATACGCCAAAAATACGTAAAAGAAAGAACAGCTTCTATCCAAACGTAAAGAGAGTTTCCAATGGGATTCTTGAATTTAATGAACATTAAAAAAATATTGAGAGCAAATTATGTAAATTAAGCAAATATCTTATACAGGGAATATAAATAATACACAGTTCGTTTTATGTCCAAAACAGCGCCCAAAATCGTAAAAAATAATACGCCATCACCAAACGTATAAAGAATTTCCTTAATAAAGAATTGAATATAAATAGAATACAAACATAATTATATATGAAAATTTTCCATAACAGTTTGGTAGAGCAATTTTATTTTATCATATTGTGTAATCTGTGGGTGTTGCCCAAAGCGAACGCAAACTCGCATACATTATCTTATTAGCATTTACAATACCCAATTCTTAAAATATATGTAATACCATTATGTTAAAAAGAGGAGTCCTAAAACGGCGTCTATGATGCTGCGCTCATGTTTATGTAAAACCGCACCAAAACGTATTAAAAAACGGGCTCATCACAGATACGTATAGTAATCCGCATTGCAAATGCTGATTAATGTAACAGAATAAGAAAATAGGAATGACAACCTTACAGAATTAAGAAATGTACTCCTTACGTTAGCGCGATGTCGCTCTATTTATTATAAAGATTTTGCAGATTGAGTAACTAAATATTCTAAACGGACGCAAACCGAAAGCCATCTTTATTACCGCTCTTTCAACCCTTTTAACTCTTAACGTATAGAGTGATAAAGTGGATAAATGATCTAATACCTTTATGCTTTTATAAAATGAAAAGCCGAGCTAATACATTTTTTGAATTTATTAAATAAAACACTTTAATTGAGGATCTTAGGGATGTGAAAGATAAATAGGGAGCCGAAATTGCCGCCAACCTGCCCCATAAATCGTGGGGGCAATTCTGTCCATCTGTTACCTACTCTCATATTCAAAAGTAATCCAAATATAATCGAATATGCAACAAAATACAATTCTATATCTAATTTTACTCCTTTACAAGAGGATAAACAGTGAAATACAACAATAAGAGAAAAAAATTTTCACGCCTGAGAAAAAAAAATAGAAACTAATGTCTGCTCAATAAACCCTTTCACAATTTAAGGGTCATGCTTTGACTATAAATAATAATAGTATAATCCCCTTCTTCATATTTAGGGTATTCACATTTTACCGTTTTTATCCGGTATATATAATACTTTAGTATATTTATAAATATAATATATTTAAAAATAGTAATAGATATTATATTTTTTTTATATATTAAAATCAATAATAAGATATAATAATTAATATGTAATAAATATTTAAATAATTATAAATTATATGATTTACATTTATTAATATTATAATATAGAATACCGGATTTTTTTAAACATGCTAATATTTTTCAAAGTGATAAATAAGATAATATAAATGGCGTTAGTATCTTGGAAAATTATCTCAAGATAGATATGTATAGAAATAATAATAAGAAAAATAGATAATTTTTAAATATATATAGAGGAATTATTCTAATGCATTCTTTCAGGATAAATACCTTAGATAATTTAGTTAAATAGTGTTTATTTCTGTTAAAAATTAATTATTCCTGTTGAAACCCCCGAGTTATTTTAAGTAGTAGCATAATTCCATGTGTAAATTATGATGCTATAACAGTTAAGGTTACTTATTTTAATATACAGTAATTTGATTATCAAAAATGGGAATAATTCACTCAAATATATATATAATACAATTTACTCTTCTTTCATTTTTTTTTTTCTTTTAAATTACTCGCTCATACATTATTTCACCAGGTTATTATGTGTATACCATACTCTTAAAGAATAAAAAAACTTGCCTGGGTTAGGGATGGGTAAGGTGGGTGCTACGAGGGAATAGTATATACCCAGGTTGCAACCTGTGCTCATATCAGCAGTTCAGAGGTTACGATATAGTGTAGACTTATAATCATACTATTAAAGACACTCGATAATGATTGATTGTTAATAGTGGTGATAGAAGGATATGTTGAGAAGTAATATATGTTAGAGAATGGTTAAAATTCAGGTCTGAGATGATATAAAGCAGGTGTTTATAGAATAAAATGGGCTATAAGGTATAAATCATTATTATTAAACTCTTCAGTAAATCCATGCCAGCAATTTTTTGGTATTAGTGTCCTAATTGCAAACATTAATAGGGGTATCCACTGACCCTACTTGTGAATGTATAGGATAAGAAGTATTATCGGATATTACTTATTACATTATTTAGCTAGAAAGAGTGATGGAAACTAAAAATGTTTAGGCGGACGAGTGTTTAAAATTAATGTAAGTACTTAAAATGCTATACTCAAACTGAATCTCAATTGAGTAATAATTACTAATAATGTTTTATTTTATATATAAGCTACTTACCAAGGGTTGTAATATTATTAAATATATATAAGTTAATTTTTTGCAGTTTATTTTTTTTTTACTTGTTGTTTGGCTTTAAAATATATGGAGGCTAAGGGATAAAAAGTTTACCAATTGTGCATGTCAAATGTATTAATATCAAATATTTAGCGCTAAAATGCTACTATATTAAAGCGAAAATAGATACAACTTGATACAACAATTACTAATGTAAAGGATATTTTCACAGTTGTGAAAATTGCGTCTGAATGTAAGGACTTAGGCATTTATCCTGCTCTTGGGACAACTTATGCTGAATTTTATAGGTAATTGATGCACTTTCATGAGAAAAGACTAATAATAAACAAAAGAATAGTGAGCAGCATAGCAGTGGAGCAGGTGCAAAAAATAGTTGATAATTTTTAAGATCAATTATGTGCATGGGTGTTTGTGTATGCATAATGATGAAATTAAAAAAATAAATTGAGTTGAGGAACACCTCTCTAAGAGATGATATAAATGGCGGAATCATGCTGGTGGTCAACGTACATACTGATGTATAGTGGTTTTACGTGCTTGTTACAATCTCTCATGCAGTTTAAATGAAAATCAGAATGAGTAATGAGGTGTTACACTTGCAATATCGTCAAGCCGATTGTATGCAATGAGTCGGCTATATATTAGAGAGTGTGTTCAAAAAAAATGTAATGACGGTGTAAAATCGTATAGGTTTCTTCCAAAATGATTACTCGTCACTAAAAGCAGAATGATGTATCACACTGAGTTGACCTAAATTATTTTGAATCGTAAACCAATCGTCAAATTTTTAGTTATCCCAAAATATCGTAAGAGGAGAACGTATGTGAATCACAACTAGGCCTTGAATCCTCAGATTGTTTTAGAGTGGCGAAACCAATAGTTATCCTTCCATAGAGGAGGTATCGGTATATAAGAGTCAATTAAAGTTGCTCAACGAAAATATATCGTACTGAGAAACCATAGGGCTAGTTACAAGATAGAAATAGGACAATGATTCATTGCAGGCTCTGTTAAGCACGAAGAGGACACGGAATATACTGGTCAAGAAAGCGTCAGTATCTGTGGCAATTTCACGATAGAGATGAGAACAGTGTATAATGATACAATCATTATTATCTGAGACAGAGTATTCTTTATACTAAACGAACAATGCGAGAGTAATACTATGATTTATTCTCAGAGTGTATTAAAGTTATGCATCGTCCTGTCTGAAGGAAATAACTGAAACGCGATATATAAGACACATACAGTTATCTAGAGAAATTATTACTTTTTACCTTATAGCAATAATAAGCTGCGCAATTACTTTGTGAGAACAAGCAGTATTTCGAAATTCAATGAAGAGTATTATAGGTATTTTCTTCTTCGTTGGACGTAAAATAGATATGAGAGAAAAAATAATAAGGATGACATAAAACCATAGTATGATATTCAATCCAAAAGTTTATAATATTTCGACCATTCTTGTTGATGGTGTTGCAATGTTACAAAAATTTCACCGCCTAAAAATCAAAAAACATATTTAAATTGCTTAGTATTTAGCAAAAATTATTTCTAATAAAGTCATTAATCTATATATTATTTTTAATTAATTTATCTGTGGTTAAATATTTCTTATTTTAAGGAAAAAGACTAATATTTAGTTTAAAAATGATTCTGGGCTTTACTTATATGCTCCAAAACTGTCATAAATAGTACGATGAATTCTAATTTTCAGATTACTAAATCAAGAAAAATGCCCTAAACAATATTACCTATCTTTTTGAAATCTACTTGGTAAAATAATATTACTATTGGCTAATACTAATTCGATTATCGAAATACTTATCAATTAGTGTTTTTTGCGATTATCATGATAGGATTTTTAATATTTACGATAACCATTTCCTTTAAATACATTAAAATCTATATTAACGATTCGATAGACTTTCTGAAAATGCATTTCTTTGATATTTTTCGGTGAATATTAAAGCCGTTTTCGTTTTTTGGCATTTGTTAGTTGTAGGGGCGATGAGATGATGGTATAGAGAGTAATGAATCAAGCTTTTTTCGCATATATCGTTATCTTTTGGTCAAGAGACTATTAAGTGACACAATAACGGTATATGGCATATACTCACCTAAACGTTAAGGATTTCCTTAATTCTGTTTAGGTTGCTTAATGTTTCCACTCGAGTGGCTTAGGCCTGTAAGATTAGAGTGCACAGTTTTGTTTTGTGACGTGAGAGGAGATTTTGATGGTATGTACAACAAAAACGGATGAGGAAATAGGCGGTGGGTATCAACCAGTTTTTAATTGGGATTTGAGTGGTTATTGCTAAAGAGAATCTTTTTAGCTATGCCAAACATAGAGTGTAATTCACGAAAATCGATTTAAAAAACTGCTCATTACTAACGAATTATAGTTTGTAATCAATTATTAGATATTAGAGTAATATATATTGTTTAATAAACCATATGAATCTCTTAGATCAAAATTGATTAATGATCAAAAACTACTACCCTGCACGGAGAGTCCGGGTGCTGAAGACGATCCTTATATTCTGGCGATAGAGCAGACCGAATGTGTAGTGCACTTATTTATAGCAGATACACTTATCTCGGTAAAATTCGAGGACTGTTTTTTTTCACGCAGTTTGCTATTCTTGATTTGGATCTTTTGATTTATATTAAGTTTTTTTTTTATGTAAAGTAGATTATCACTAGCTAAGTTCAAATGACCTCCTGAATCCGAATATGGATCATATATTCAAATTAACAATCTAACTTGGAAGAGAGTTTACCTATATTTTGTAGAGGTTTATCGCTCCGAGAGTGTCAGTACTCATAGCTAGGCAGTAATCTACAGTGAGCCCTTTCAAAAAGTGGTAGCATTGCAGATTAGATGAACAGCGTTTTACGAAAGCTTAGAGCTAAGTAGTAAAACTAACTATCAGGAGATCATTATAATGGCATCACAATAGTTAAGAAGAAGAATTTTATTAATTATTAGTACTTATCATTATTAGTACTTAACAAGGATATTCATCAATCATTATTAGTACTTATCATTATTAGTACTTAAGAATTCAAACATTGATGGTTATCAAGAATATTGAAGTCAATTTTAGAATCTTCATTTTGCAGTTTTTTAAATTATTTAAAAAATCACGGGGCCAAAGTTAAAATGGTAGATGGATTGAGTTGCGTGGTAAACGACTAGGGTTCAGTACCTCTTCCGGACCCTAGGTAGCAAATATTTATAGTAGTTCGGTTCCTAGACGCATGATATGATTTCATTGTAAAAGAAACCAACAAATATCTGAATATATCTGACAATTGAAGCTAATAGATTTTCCAACTACTGGGTCGTGGCGCTGTTTCTGGACATAGACAGAAACGCTAAAATGAAAGCAACCTTTCTCCAGTCTTCCATCTAGCTAGAAACTAGAACATATTCTTCTTCAACGGATACGATTTACTTCATCTGTATC